>CAEGAF010129398.1:0-10848 GCA_903067075.1 Micropoecilia bifurca
GAGTCCTATTTTATGAGATGTTTTCTACTTTGCTATTTACTGATATGTCAGGTTTCCGATGCGTCCCCCCCAATCACAGACTTGTTCCTACGCCCTTGGCTCCACCCACAACATTTCAATTGTATGAAACTTTCATTAAACTACGGCAATAAAAGGAAAGCAAACCTAATTACCACTGTGTTTATGAGATTTTGTAATATATGTACTTATTTCTTTTTTTACATAAGCTGTGAAACCGCCAGGGCTTCCCTAAACTGTCTGTTGAAACAGAGCACATGCTGAGCCGCTTCTAACCCTTTGCTGTAAAAACTGTCAAAAACTCCACCTGCCGCTGTCAGCAGGATGTTCCGTGGTGTTTACCAAATACTAGTAGTTCATTCAGAGATGTTCTTCTCACCTGCTCTATTAACCTTGTACCGAGTTTCACCACAGGAATCCCCGATGCGCCGGTGTTAACTTGTTTACTGTTACTATGGCAACCTCCGTACAGTTACTTGCTAGACATGGCGACGAAGAGCTGTCCATTGTTAAAAAGGAAAAAAGGCCGTAAACATTAAACGGAATTAATTATTTCTGATTAGACGAAATTGTTGTTTAAAGCAAATAAATGTTTTTTTATTTTTTAAAACCTTCATAGGAATATAATGAAACATTTTTTGTCATAGGCCTACTTTTAAAATCTTTTTTTTATGGGGTCAAAGGATGTTTTCAGGTTTATATATTGTTTATTTATTTTTATTATAATAAAATAAAATATATTCAATTGTGAGTTAACTTTTTGTTTTAAAAAAGTCACTCGTTCTTTTGTTTGTTTTTAGCTTAGAAGCAAAGCCAGCAAATACCAGCTAATTAGTGGTATTTTGTTTCTGATATATTATATCGTATTATAATTTTTAATATAATATATTATACTATAATATATAAATATATATATTGTGTAAGTTAGCAAAAGACGCATGTTATAATCTGACATTATAAATTGTTTCTGATATATTCATATTTTCTGATATTATATTTATATTTTCTGCTTAACACTGTGTTTTTATTGTCGCAATTTTTCTTCAAAGTGCATAATTTAAGCGGCATTCGATGATAATTATCGATGATATGGAGGACGCCATAGATTACAGCGGGTTGTAGTGCTGAACCTTAGACAGGTTCATAAATTACCATAGCAACCAGCAGCGGAGGGTTTACGAAACACCCTGATGTGGTTTACAGCCGCCATATTGGATCCGGGGCGGGGACAAAATCCGCGCACTATTTCTAAACAGACAGTAACTCCCAGCACCTTGAGTTTGACATTTAGCATTATACGTCAATACTGAAAAACTGGTACGTTTTTTTAATGGTCTTAATAGGCCGCGAGAATGACCTTTTGTTTTAAAAAAAGTCACTCATTGTTTTTGTTTGTCTTTAGCTTGGAAGCAAAGCCAGTTGTAGCTTTCTGAGATGTGTGGAAGAACTGCCTGCACTCTGGCTCCGGACGAGGTGAGCCGAGCCTGCTCGTACAGAGACCGGGGCGGACGGCGGAGGCAGCCGAGCTGGAGGGATGGAGACGCGGACAAGTACAGACCCTCCTACAACAAGAGTCCCCAGTCCACGAGTCCGGTTCTGGTGTCGCAGAGACACTTCGACAAGGTGACTTCAGCTTCAGTGAAAGTCGATATTCGTGTAACGTTTACATTTGCGCTAAACGTTACGCGGACGTCTAACAAGCTGGTTCCTCAGCGGAACGGTGCCTAGCCAGATAACCTTTGGTTCTCACCTTTAGATGATTCCGAGCCTCTGCTGTGTATCTCACATTATCTGAGTTTTTCTTTTAAAGGTTGAATAGACTGCGTTTTGTGATAATTTATTGTTTGCAAAATTCAGTACAAATTCTAATCAAGTTGCATATAAATGAGCCTCCAAAGCAATAAGCAATAAATTTAAACGAATAAGTCTGAAGGAACCTTTTCTTGAAAGCTTTAGTTTTAGATGTAATGTGTCCAGAAATATTACTGTCCTTTAGATTTGTGAGTACTTGTTGGTTTTATTTGGATTTTATGTGGTACACTAAAACAAAGTGGTGGATAATTGGAAAATGTGAGGATATATATATATATATATATATATATATATATATATATATATATATATATATATATTGAGAAAATGTGTAAGATAAAATAGTGAGGTCGATTAAGCTCTCTCAAGTTGTATCAATGTAGAGATATATGCATTTTTATAACCATTCCTCTTTACAAATTAGCTCAAGCTCTGTCAGTATCTATTCAGCCATTTCTTTTCTGCGCTTTGAATACTCGAAGCCATCCCTATAGGGGGCTGTTCTACCAGAAGTTGCTGATTTATGTGGTCTCTAGGCTGCTCCTGTGGATGAATGTGTTTTGGCCTCAATGCGTTGGGGTCTCATACCCGCCTGGTTCAAGGAGAGTGACCCCAGCAAGATGCAGTACAGCACCAGCAACTGCCGCAGCGAAAACATTCTCGAGAAAAAGTCCTACAAGGTGTGCACATCAGTGGACGCCATCCTTTCCTGGGTTTTGTCATCCTTTTAATTTCTTTGAGCTTGTCATCCTGACCTCTTTTCAAAGGACCCCCTGTTGAAGGGACAGCGTTGCGTCATCATGGCTGATGGATTTTATGAGTGGCGGAGGGTGGAAAAGGAGAAGCAGCCTTTCTTCATCTACTTTCCTCAGAAAAACGTCCCGAGCCAGGAGCGGAAAGAGGACCAGCAGCAGGACGTCACGTCTTCAACTCGCAACACAGTCGTGTCAGAGAAAGGGGAAATCTCGCGTGACCTGGCAGAGGTTTGCATTATCTTCTGATGGAATAAAAGTACTTCAAAATATTTATTCGTCCAGAATAAAATTGCAGAAATCGTTGGAAATTAGTGCGAGGCAGATAGGTGTTCATTTTGGAAACAAAATGTCATTTGAAAGGAAAGTGACGCTCCTGCTGAGTGGACTGGGTGGAGGTTGCTGACGATGGCCGGAGTGTTTGACTTCTGGACGCCACCAGGCGGTGGAGAAGCTCTTTACACCTACAGCGTCGTCACTGTGAGCGCTTCACCAAATCTCCAAAGCATTCACGACAGGTTAGTAGTGGCTGCAGTTTGGCTGCAACAAAAAGAAGGGTCCTACAGTGTCATGAAAAGTAAAAGATTAGTATTTTTTTTAGTATTTTGAGGAGCAAAAATGATAGAATAGAGGATAGGAAATCATTTGGGTTTCAGAGTCTTCTCCATTTTACATCAAAAAGATGGAAGATTTGGATTTCCATAAAAGAAATGACTTGTTTTCAGTACACATCAGTGTTTTTGCTTAAAACAAACTTAAATGTGAAATTTAAAAATGTAGTTAGAAACGTACTTTAACTTAAGAATCAAATAATATACTAGTTAATGCTTGATAAGTTGGTATTATCAAGCATTAACTATTAACTATCTTTGATACTGTCAAAAAAATAAGCTTTCAAAATTACAGGTAAGGAGTTGAGTTTTCTTCATCATCATGTTTAAAGATGCAGCCTCTCCGATTGGATTTTATACCTGGTTAAAAACACATATCTTTCTATTCCATCACTAAAAATCGTTGTTTTTGACACAAGACAATTTATTTTTTGATTTGAAAATTTGTGTTGAAAATTCTGATCAAAATAACTTACTGTTAGAGACGTCCGATATGTTGGCGTCAACATTGGTATCGGCAGATGTTAGTCTTTTTTTTTTTTACATACCCAAATCAATTCATTAAGTAAAAAAAATTAATTGAAAATGGACATTTTAATTGTATAACCCGAATAATAAAATTTAAACAACTAGTTGTTTAATTTTTTTTGTCAGGATGCCAGCCATCCTGGACGGAGAAGACGAAGTGAGAAGATGGCTCGATTTTGGGGAGGTGAAGTCCCTGGACGCCATCAAGCTGCTCCAGTCCAAAGACGTTTTGACCTTTCACCCCGTCTCGTCTTTTGTCAACAACTCGCGCAACAACTCCCCAGAGTGCCTCCAACCGGTGGACCTCAGGAGCAAAAAGGTAGACAGACCAACAAGTGACTGTCTTTGAATAACAGCCATACAGTCAGACAAGAGCATCTCACTAAATTAGACTATTATTAAAAAGTGAATTAATCTCAGTTGTTCAATTCAAAGTGAAGCATACATATTATATGGATGAGCAATGAGCAACATAATCTGATATATATATATATATACATAAATGTTGTAAAACATTTATAGAAATTTGAATTTGGAGTTTCTCCCCCCCATCGGACTGATTTGCCTCCTGGTTTTCCAGATCAAAGCCACAGCTAGCAGTAAGATGATGATGAGCTGGCTGTCGAGCGGCAGCCCGGCTAAAAGGAAGGAGCCCGACACGAACGAGACCAAAGGAGAGCAAGACGGCAAGGCTAAGAGTCGAAGCAAACCCGCCGGAGGACTTCAGCTGTGGCTTCAGGGAGCCAATAAGAAACCGAGAACAAAATAAACACAAGAAATGTAGCTGTGAGAGATAATTTCAGTCTTCATTTTTGTAGATTAAAATCTTTGTCTATTTCTTATGTTGATGCCATTTATGTTTTTTTTTTACTGCCCAAGATTTAATAATAAATACAAAGAACTCTTTACGCTTAAGTCAAGATTTTTTTATTATCCATATTACTTGAAACGCAGACATTTTGAAACAATGTAGACGTTGTGCATTACCATATTCTAATAATGATGAATGCCAAAGACTTCCATGTGTCTTTTTTTAAGAGTCAGAGTTACAGTATGTGTGCTATTTTAGACTCTACGATGAATTTCTAGCTCTCAGTATAATACAAACCAACAGTTAAAGATCCAATCAGTTAAAATAAGATGAGAAGCACTTGAACTGTTCACCGCCACAGGCGAGTTGGTAGAGTCGGATATGGAGATTTACAACAGCTTTCTTTGCCTTCCCTAAACCATGATTGAGAAATTCGCAATTATACACAAAGTCTTGTAAAAGAAACATTTAATAATATGAGTTATTTCAAGAAAAAAAACAGCTCTCCTCCCGGTTTATCTGGCATGCTGTATTGATGCAGCTGGTTCCCATGTCAAATGATAAGAACGGTAAAAGATTACAAGATGAACCTTCATTTTCCCAACAGAGGAGCAGCGCTTAGGTCAAAAGTCCCAACCTAAGCTACAATCACATTTATTGTGTGGCTCGAAATGAGTCGTCTCCATAAATTTAAGCTACTGGGTATGATAGCATGGTTGCAAAGTGAGGGAAAATAACTGTACATATGTCAGATTTACTCCCCCCCCACACTTCTCAATGCCAATTTTTTTTTAAAGAGTCAGCTACCATTATTTTCATCTAATTCACTTGTTTAGTTTCACACAAAAGCCCTGCTGAAGTAGGGGGATTTCTTTTATGCGGTCCAGGCTGTAGATATATATATCACTGTAACAAGTATTAGGGAAAATATGGAGCAGCAGTGTTTCCTCTGTTCGTGCAGCAGTGGTGGACCGAGAGAAAATAACCACCACAAATACAGACATTTTGATTATTAAAAAAAAAGAAAAAAAAACACAAAACAATATTTGTCCAAGTCAGAAATTCAAAATACATACAGAAGTAATGCTTTGATTTCCCACTTTAAGTATCAAAATACAAGCAGTTGGGAGCACAGTGGGAGTGAAAGCAGGAAATACATGAAACGGAAGGAAATTCAGCCCCAAACCACCAAGGACGAGTAAGAGGGGCAAAGACTGGGGAGGAAACAAGCTTCAAACAAATAGACACCTAATTCTTTAATTAAAGTGTTCTTTGGACTAAAAGACTATTTTATAGAAAATGTATTTAGTATATATATATTTATATAAGGAGGTGGGTGCAGCATGTTTGTGTGTAGTAATATACTCTTATGAGCGGGAACGCTGCTTGTATGTTGGACGTCAGGGCGTAACACAGCGGGGCCACGGGGCAGGGGGATAAATAGACAAGGCAAGACAGGGTGATGCGGGCGATGACCAGCCCCTGATGACCCTCAGAGGCCTCAGCAGCTGCAGGTCTCTGCTGAAGGCCTGGCTCGCTCGTTCCTGTCCAGCTTTATTGGCTCGGGGAACTCGTTGTACAACTCCACTTCGGTTTCCTGAGATCAGAGCCACGATTGGAGGGAACATTAATTAAACTTCAACAACACAAAAAAGCTGATGCTTCACAATGACGGTCACCGTCCTGTTACCTGTTTAAGAGCGTTGCGTGCGATAGTCTGGAAGGCCTGCTCCACGTTGATTGCCTCCTTGGCGCTGGTCTCGAAATACGGGATGTTATTCTTGCTCTGACACCAAAGCTGTGCCCGCTTGGTTGGTACCTGAAACGCAACAGCAGCTAATGTTAATGGCTAAAAAATAACATAAAATAAATATATAAAATAGGGTGGTGGTCAATCTTGTGGAACGCCAAAAATCGGGTCTTTATGTGATCAGTGAAGACACTACACCAGGCCACACGAGCTACAATCAGGGTCTCTGCAGGTTTCACCAACTCAAATTTAAGACTTTTGAACCTTTATGAATGGGATTTAAGACAAATATCTTCACAGAAATGTTCTCCATCCAACTGGCGATACTCGCGAAAAAAGCTAGCCAGATAGCAAGGGTATATTAGCCATGAGTTACCGATAGCTTCAACAAGTCACAGAGAGCAATAAAGAATCGAACAGAAAAGTCCAGCTAGACAAAAAATACCCAACTTTCTCTGTCCTATCATGGAACATGGCTGGATTTGGAATTGAAGGCTACAAATCTTTGAGAGATGCTCCTCTAGTCGTGGGCAAACTTTTCCAACTTACCCCAATGCACTTTTTCAAAGAACTAATTTTAATCAAATATTGTAGCCTAGAAATATTTCTATAGTAAAAACATCATTTTACCTGTCTGTTCTCCAGGTCAATCTTGTTGCCCAGCACCACAAAAGGGAAATTCTCTGGGTCTCGAGGGCTGGCCTGGATCAAGAACTCGTCTCTCCAGCTGTCTAGGGTCTTGAATGTGTTTGGTGCGGTCACATCGAACACCAGCACACAGCAGTCTGCTCCACGGTAGAAAGCTACACCCAAAGACTGGAACCTCTCCTGACCTGCTGTGTCCCAAATCTGAAAGGCAGAACAGTTATGGTTTCTTAAAGCTTGTATGCACCAAATAGATGTAGAGAGCCAGAAGTAGCTTCAGTACCTGCATTGTGACAAGTCTGTCATCCACCATAACTTCTTTCGTCAGGAAATCGGCGCCAATCGTGGCTTTGTACTGGTTGCTGAACTTCTTATTCACATACTGGTTCATTAGAGAAGTCTTCCCAACTCTACAACAGCAAAACAAATATGAAGCCCATATTAAAAACATTAGGAAGAGAAAAGTCACCATAACGCCAGGATTGCTGACACCAGGAAGTGGCTTTTCAGCGGCTAGGAAGAGGCGTTTTTAGAACCAACGTAAATCTGCAACAACTGCTTACCCAGAGTCTCCCAGGATGATGACTTTGAGTAGAACTTTCTTCCTTGATGTCATGATTTCACAGCTGTAAAGACAAAAAAAATGAGGAAAACTAAGATCAATAGAAGTACCTAGAGTTCCTACATGTTCTCCTTGACAAAGGTTTGACTTTTAAGACTTAAATCTTAAGTCTATAAGTTAGCTCATTTTTTAACTTGGGATGGGCAGCAAGACAGTTATTGTCGTGAGACTTTGGCTGACTAAAAATCACATTAGCATGTAAAATGCAAGTTCATAACACTTGAAATGGATCAGCCCAACAATTACTGCACTCCAGTTTGGATCTTGATCAGTAATGTTATGCAATCATCATATACTGTGCTGCCCAAACCTGAACACAGGCAGTCAGTGTTTGGATTTGGGCCAAACACTGTACCTCTTCTTTAAAAAAATGTCTTGAAATACAAACATAAGTAAACTAACATACTGTACTTTAGCTGAGTTACTAATGTGATGCTAAAAATATCCAAGTAACTAATTGGACTGGAAATGAAAAGAACGCTTTAACTGGAAACACTGAAATATGTGATCAAATATGAAGGTTCATACAGACACAGAGAGCAACAGTTTCTCCACCAAAAGCAAGAAAAAAAACTAAAAGTGATCCCTAAACCGATGCGTAACTCTACAAAGCTCTGGTCCTTGAACAATGAAGGATCCGTCTCAGGCCTCTTCAGCTCTACTCCTGGAAAAACAACCGCAAGGGACTTTAAGGTTAAAGTTGAGAACAGATACCAAGGAACATTAATCGGATTAATTTAGTAAACTATTCTTCCACTTTGCGTTGTAATAAAAAATGAATATGATCCATCCATCCATTCATTTTCTAACAGCCTTGTCCCTCACTGGGGTCGGGAGGGCTGCTGGTGCCCTGGACAGGTGACCCCACCTGTCCAGATCGGGTCACCCTGGACAGGTCGCCAGTCTGTCGCAGGGCAACACAGAGACACACAGGACACACAACCATGCACACACACACTCACACCTAGGGAGCAATTTGGAGAGGCCAATTAACCTGACAGTCATGTTTTTGGACTGTGGGAGGAAACCGGAGTAACCGGAGAGAACCCACCATGCATAGGGAGAACATGCAAACTCCATGCAGAAAGACCGGGGCTGGGAATCGAACCCAGAACCTTCTGCAAGGCAACAGCTCTACCAACTGTGCCACTGTGTAGCCCTTACAATATGATGTCGATGGTTATTCTGATTGTGTGTTGGACACTTTTGACAAATGGCAAAGACAAACTTTTTCATACCTGGAACTTTAAAAAAAACCAAAAACCTGAATAGTGTATGAAACAACAGGAACACAAAACAGCTCAGATTTTAAGTGAAGTTTTCAGCATTTTAGTGTAATAACACTAATATATTGTAATAATAAATGCACTGAAATCAAGTCTTTCCCAGCCAAAGAGTCGTGTATCAGATGATTTTCTTTGGGGTTTCACCTGCAAATTCAGATTTTTCTCCTAACAATAACACACATAAAAAAAGTTTTAAATCAACCAGAAAAAGTAAGAATTACAAGATAATCCACACTTATCAAAGCACATCTTTCTCTTTTTTCTATTAATTTATTTATTTTATAAAACTTGCTTATTTTGATCTAACTGTAATCACACCCACTTACACAAACACAGTGGCTCATGCCAAACAATACAGTAAAATATATACACATTTTGTATGATTAAAATTAGAAAGCTCCTAGAGCAGCAGGATGATTTGTTTTAGCAAGTCCAGTAAATAAAATGCAACCCAAATGTTTCATTGTAAAATGTAATACATGAGCTCCCCAACTTATAATTCGTCTAAATTTTATAGTGAACAAATCCTCCAATCATGGCAGAAGAGCTGCTATGGTAACAAAGCAACGAGTCTCGGGGAGACACTGCATTAGACTTCTGACTTCAGTCTGGCCCTGTTGCGCAATACTAACCTCCTTATGAAGCTGTAATTCTCAAAAGTCCAAACTCCATTACTCTATTATTACAGTGGGGTTAAAGCTATCACTGCTATCAGGTGACGCATTTAGGAAGCCCGAACCGAGTCACGGATTCCCAACAACCCGTGTCCTAAACTTTGATAGACTAAAAGTTTTCCGCGTACAGCCGAAAGGCAAAACTAGCATAGAGCTCTATCTTTGCAGCTCGCATAATCTGAACCCCATGACACGGTGTCAGGAACTGATCACATGGCTTTAAACACAACGACTAACGGAACCATGACTTGGCAGGCTGGGTTAGCACAAGTATGGATGTTAACTGGAACATAATGGGTTACATACAACCGGCATCATTGACAACTGACCTATTTGGTTCTATATGTTTTTCATATGATGATCCACTGCATCACGTATCTAAAGGTTATAAACACGGGAATGTAAGACTTGCAACACACTTTCAGATAGTTAGCATTGTAAACAACTGACAAAGCTACACTGCAAATGACTATGGTGAGCAAATGACGAGAAAGAGAAACACCAGCGACAACTTCTAATCTGTTCTATTACTTATGCATAATAAAAAGATCTGCTTGAAACTGTTTCATACAGCAGGACATAACCATCTAGTAAACAAGTATGTAACATACCGCTGGCTAAAGCAGGGGGATCTAAATATTTATGATAATTAGAAAACGACAGCAATGATATATAGTCAGTAAGAAACAGACTGAGTCACTACAAACCAACCTGGGCGACGAGCCGTCAGATTAAAAGATTTTTTTTAATTCTCAATTTTTTTTTTACAAAAATCAAAGGTAGACTTTTTGTTTCGCCTGTGATGGAAGACCTAGCTTAACGCGCAGGACGGCTAACAGCTCCGACAAATATGAGACAAAACAACACGTTTAGAGCGACGACAGCTGTCCGAAAGTTAGGCTCTCCACTAAAATCAATACTTTTAATGTAGGAGGCAAATGACGAAATATGACGGCCGATTTAGGTACTCACTTTTCCTGTCAGGCTAAGCGGCTAGCTGCTAGCTGAACGGAGCTCTCTTCACTTCCTCCAAAACAAGCTGCGCTCGTGAGGTCTGACGTCGCGCGCTGGTCACGCCTTGTTGCACAAGAGCCAATAGAAAACACACATGTTGCAAGCAAATCACAGAGCGAGCAACCCAGACTCAATAACTCAATCAATCAACAGTGGTGGAGAAAGTACTCAAAAAATTTACTTAAGTAAAAGTACAAATACACAGTCAAAAATGTACTCAAGTAAAAGTCAAAGTACCACATTAACATTTTACTTAAGTAAAAGTCAAAAAGTACTGGTTTTTAAAAATACTTAAGTATTAAAAGTAAAAGTACTTGCTTAATAC
>CAEGAF010129401.1:0-32225 GCA_903067075.1 Micropoecilia bifurca
CCGGAGAAAACCCACGCATGCACAGGGAGAACATGCAAACTCCATGCAGAAAGGCCGGGGCCGGGAATCGAACCCAGAACCTTCTTGTTGCAAGGCAACAGCTCTACCAACTGCGCCACTGTGCAGCCGGACCTGTTGACACAAACTTCATATTTATTTACATTTTTTCAGGCCAATACCAAACACAAAACCATAAGTAAGTTTAGTTTTAATATTCAAAATTGTAACAGAAGTTTGAAACTAAAGATAAAACGTCTTAAGTCTAAAAGCGCCATCCAAAAACAGTCTGTTTGTGTTAAATTATGTGTTTTTGGTGGACCGATTTGTCCAATTTGTAAATGTTTCTGTAAATTTTAATTAGTAATTGTGGTTTAAGTTTGTTTTTTTAATATAATTTTCTTATTTATCAAATTCTTTTTACACAAATGACCACATCTTCTTCCAAAATGTGTATAAACAAGTGATTCTAGTTCTACATTTATATTTTTACAAAGTTTTCCACCATTTCAATAGTATTTTTGTTTTTGGTTTCCTAACTTAAATTTCCAACCACATGCCAACAGTCCTTGGAGTTGATGTCTTGGTCAAGTTGAACTCATCGAGTCCTTTGATCTGATTGGCCGAGGGGTATTGGGTTGCGTTTTAGGCGACACTTTGCACCCTAGCTCGGCTTTCTGACACCTGAGCATCGCCGTGCCAGCAGCTTTCAGGCCAGGAGAGGAGCCTCACACAAAACGGTGATCCAGAGTGGAATAACCTGCAGGGCGAAGGAAGGAAGGAATGAAGGCAGATGATATAACCAAGCTTCTGGGTTTAATTAAATCACTTTTTAATTTGTTAATCAGCAGGTTTTAGACCCTCTGATCGTCCACATGCCATCGGCATCAAAGCTTTTTGTAGCAAACCCAGCTTGTGTGTGAGGTTTAATCATTGCCTTGCAAAATATCCAAACAAACTGAGCTTTTTTTGTTGTGCTATAATTTCAAACTTTCTTGTATTTTGAGATTTTACATGATAGATGTGCATTTTTATCCACGTTAATTCACTGTAAAACTTGGGTTTTTTTGCATTCACTTTTTGCCCATTCATATTTGAGAAATAACGTTGAATAGAGTGTCTAAACAGCGACAAATTCTCAGTTGTATTTGAATCTGGACTTTGACTGGAGCATTTCATGACCTAAATATGATATGATAATTGATTGTTGCCATTTTTACTCTGGCTGTAGCAATCAATCAATCAAGTTTATTTGTGTAGCACATTTCAGCAACAGGGCATTTCAAAGTTCTTTACGTCATAAAAATACAAAGTTACAGAAGACACCACATAGTCAACATTTGAGAAAATCAATAAACATTACATTTAGCCAAGTGCCATCAATGCACATAATATCTTGTGATTAATATTTAAGTCATGGCTCAAAATCAACTCCTGTCACATTGGTTTTTAGTGTTTATGTAAAGGAAGTCAGGGTTTCAGTTGTTTTTCAGTTTTCTTGAGGTTTATTCCAGATTTGTGGTGTATAGAAGCTGAATGCTGCTTCTATGCTAAAAAGATAGGAACGATCTTAAATCAAAATCTAATCTAAACTCTGTATTGCCAGGCTCTGTCTGTGTAATAATAATCTGAGGAAATTTAATTTAAAAAGCATTTCTATGTTTGTACTATTCATATTTATTAGTATTGTGTTGTGTGGATTTAAAAAAAAAAGCAAACTGTTTTGGAAAAGACTGAAGTAGCAGAAACCTAAATAAAAATACTAAAAATGTGAATCTTTCATCAAAGGTCCCAGTCAAAGTTGAGATTTAAACAGATTTTTTTTTGATTATTTTTCTTCACAGGTAAGCACTGGTTTGTGTTCATATCCTTCATAAAACCCCAAATTTTCAGGCTGTAAAGTCATTTTTGCCAAAAGAAATGTTGGATTGCTTTTCATGATGGAAAACCTTGGCATGTTTCACTCTGCGTATTCATTTCTGCTTTTGGATTTATTATTCTGACTTGTTAGAATAATCTGGTGCCTGTGCGTTGCTGCAGATCAGGAGCTGTTCTCAGGCATGTACATCGACTTTATGGGGACAGATGCTGCCATCTTCAGGAGCCTGACCAAGAGGAACGCAGTGCGAACAGATCAGCACAACTCCAAGTGGCTCAGTGGTGAGAAAACTAAACAAAGCAAGAAATCCCCTTTAATCATTGTGTTATAATTGAAATCCCTGTTTTTCTGTTTTATTCAGAACCAGTTTTCATTGATGCCCAGCTCATTCCAGACGGGACTGACCCAAACGATGCCAAGTTGTATTTTTTCTTCCGCGAGAGGTTGACAGATAACGACGGGAACACTAAAAACATCCACACCATGGTGGCCAGAGTGTGTCCTGTAAGTATCAGAGTAAATCCACTCTTTGATTGGCGGGTCGGAGTTTCCATCTGCAGCTTCTGTCTGCAGAATGACACCGGAGGGCAGCGCAGCCTCGTCAACAAGTGGACCACCTTCCTGAAAGCCAGGATGGTGTGTTCGGTTCTGGAGGACGACGGCACCGAAACACACTTTGATGAACTGGGTGGGTGAAAACGACACCTTATGTTCTGTAATTAGCTTATCGCTCTCCTGAACCTCGTGTTTTCATGCACACTGCAAAAGAAATTAACATTATCAAGCCTTTTTGGTCTAATTTCTAATGCAAATATTTTTGTACCCTTGAAACAAGACAACACTAACTTAAAAATAACTTTCTAACGAGATATAGAAGTCAATCATTCCCTAATATTGACTAAAAACTACTAATTCCTATGCTAGTAAAATTAGTACTTTTGCTCAATATTAGCGAATTAATGACTCAAAAAGGTCCTGCACTGAAAAAACACAAAATCTTCTTAGGACACTTGAAATAAGACAAAACTAACTTAAAAGTACATTTTCAGCAAGATATAGGGTCTTATTTGGAGTCAATAATTCCTTTGTATTTGGGAAAAAGTTCTAGCTTTATTGGCAGATTATTTAACTTATTATATTACATGATCTGCCAATAGAACTAATAGTTTTCCATCAATATTAAGGAATTATTTACTGAAAACAAGCTTCTATATCTTTCTGAAAAGTTACTTGTAAGTTCTGTCTTATTTTCAGAAAACCAGAAACTAGACCATAATTACTTGGTAAGATTTTATGTTTTTGCAGTGTGCATCTTGCTGAAAAGCCAGTTTTGTCTTATTTCAGTTTTGTGTTTTTGCAGTCAGACACATTCCAACATCCTTTGCCTTCTGCCTTAAACCGAATCCGTCATTACTTTTAAACTCCTGCCTTCACAGTTTAAAGTTTTCCAGCAGTTCATTTTTCTGTAAACACGCCACAGACCATCCGAAGTTTAACCTGGATTCTGATTTAAGATGGTCAGATCTGTGAACAATATTGCCTTTGCTGAGCTTGTTCTTATTTCCTGAGCACACCAGCGTTTCCCTTCATGTCGAGACAGGAAAGCTTTCACTGACTCGTGTGTCCAGGAGACTTGAAGGCTGCGGAGGGAAACGTTAGGGATTGTTCATCTGTTTGTCCTTACAGAGAGCGTGTTTTTGCTGGAGACGGATCAGCCCAAAGGCTTGATGGTGTTTGGAGTCTTTACATCCACAAGGTGAGGCTGATGCTGTAGCATTTCTGCAGGACTCTGAGGTTTTGTTAATTACTGAGTGGATAACAAAGAGGAAGGCCTTTCTTGCTCTGATGCATTATTTTACAGAGTCTGTGTGGCATAAATAAAACCTTGTGTGCTTAATATCAGTCTTTGTGATTTCTGCATCATCTACAGATCCCCACGCTTTTTTACAGTACTGCTTAAGTTGTGAATTTCCTGCAAATTTTCCACCAAAGTGGTTAAAAACATTGTGTTTATGTGATGCTAACTTCCACCTGTAGATGGCAGTATTTCCTACTTCTGCTGCACTGCATCCTCAACTTTACTTGTTAAGTAAATAGTCTGTCCTCAAACAAAAAGTCACATTTACCATGATGCACAAATATTACAAAATATTTAGCAGATATTTCTGAATTAGCTCCACAAATCAGTGACTTTGATTGCAAAAAGAAAAAGAGTCACTAACTCCTTTAGTTTCAAAATATGTCCATTGTTATTTAATCTTGAGAAGAGCAGCTGTTAATGTTTTAAAAGTTTGTTAATGGGTTTTATCAATACATTCTGGCACAACCGGCCCTTTAAGAGCATCCATGATCTTGATTTGGCCCAAAAAGAAATGAGTTTGACATCCGTGATCTAAGTGAAAGAGTTTCCTAATAAGAGAAAGGAACAATTAAACCAGAACTTATTATGATGGTATAAAACTAAGACATGCACATAATAAACTGAACAGCTCAGATTTAGCCTAAAAACATAGTAAAAATTTTCATTGCATGTAGAAAAAAAAATAAGTCACTTCATCCATATTCTGAGTTTTCCCATGTTCACTTGTTACCTGAGGTTCATACAAAGTTTATCGTAGTGTAGAAACCATCGATATTGTTTCCTTCGTCTCTCCACAGTAAGATTCAGTTTCTTTTTCCCCACCAAAGATGTTACTTTATGTGCTACTCAGAGCTGCTTTAAATATCTGAGCCAAGCCACATCCCATATTTAAAAGGAAGTAGGTGATCTGGCTTCAGTAGCGCCTGACAACGCTTCCTTTCAGGCCTTTTTTCGCTCGCACATCCTCTGAGACGCTGATGTTAAATGAAGAGCAGCAGGAGATTTTTCCCCGGCTGCGGTTTTTAATTTAATACATGCGCTTTATTCCTGCAGCTCCGTCTTCAAAGGGTCAGCAGTGTGTGCGTACAACATGGCCGACATCCTGACCGTGTTCAACGGGCCGTTCGCTCACAGAGACGGACCCAACTTTCAGTGGGTGGCCTTCCAGGGCCGCATCCCCTTCCCAAGGCCTGGCACGGTGAGACGCTTTGTCATTATGGTTATTTTTAGTTTAAAAACACAACATAATCCTTAATAAGTTTATTTGTATGGAACATTTAACAGTTTAAATTTATAGCACTGGCAATAAACATCACATTTTGTCAAACATGATCTGTGTTTTGGCTCTTTTGCAGTTTTCTGAGAGTTTGTTCCAGATTAGTGCAGCATAAAATCTTGTAATAATTGAAAACTTTGTGAGGAAGAAAGGAAGAAACATTATAATCCAGACAGAAGAAAATTTTATGCAATATAAAATAACACATTTTCATATACATATGTGTGATTTTCAATAGTTTTATATCTATAGGTGCATCATCACTGCTTGTATGGGACTTTTAATTCGCTTCATGAGTTGATATGAACGGAGGAGTTTTTATGAACACAATGCCAGGGCGGAAAGATATTAAAGCAACAACTGCTGCTACACAACAATCTGGGAAGGCCTCCAAAAAAAACAAAGTCCAACAAAGATTATTATTTTAGTTTGTAATCATTTTTTTATAAAAATTTCTCATTTCGACTGCTGTCTTATTTTTTGTTATTTCAAGTGGACTAACTTGCAACTTTTCAGTAAGAAATTATTAGTATTCTTTTACTTTCTTTCTTTAAATAATCTGCCAGTTGAACTTGTACTTTTTCATCAGTATTAAGAAATTGTTGGCTCATATATTTTGCTCAAAGGTTAAGTTGGCTTTCTTATTTCAAATGTGCTATGAAGTATGCACAAGAAATTAAACAAAAATACTTGATAAGATTTTGTTTTTGCAAGATAATTTCCAGTCTAACACTACGGAAGAGGATTAGAGTTCTTACTTTTTTTCAGAATTTTGACGTTTCTCAGAATTCTGACTTTATTCTCAGAATTCTGTCTTTAATCTCAGAATTCTGACTTTTATTCTCAGAATTCTGACTTTTTTTTCAGAATTCTGACCTTAATCTCAGAACTCTGAGATTAAAGTCAGAACTGTTGTAATTTTTATTTCCAGTGGCCCCAATCCTCTTCCGTATAAAATGAAGAAAAAACTGATCTAAGTAAATATTATTGATACTTTGAGTGCTATTCTGTCATGGAAATCAAACAAAATTACTCCATGGATAATAAGAGAGATTTTACTGGTTTAAACCTGCGATATTATTCATATTATGTATTGTATCAACTGCGTTTCCAGTGTCCCGGCGGAGCCTTCACTCCCGACATTCACACCACGAAGGAATTCCCAGATGATGTGGTGAACTTTGTCCGGAACCATCCGGTCATGTTCAACGCCATCTACCCGGTGGGACGGAGACCCCTGGTGGTCCGCACCGGCGCCAGCTACAGGTACACGGCGGTGGCGGTGGACCAGGTCATGGCTGCAGACGGGAACTACCAGGTGCTTTTCCTGGGAACAGGTAAGAACCGTGTGCAGCCACATCACTTTGTGTCTGTCTTATTGGTTTAAAAATAAAAATAAGGTGATATAAACCCATTGTTCTTAGTCCTGCATAAGTTATAATACTATTAAATTTTAATCCTACTCAGTACGCATTAAATCACTCTAATGTTTCCCTGAGAGGAAACATGTTTAAAAATTTAAAAACATTCAGCATTCTTTAATTCACATGAACACTAGCAACATTTTAACTTAAATTACATTTTAAGATTCAGTTACAAACATTTTTACTCTCATATATAAAATATGGCATCAAACCTACAAATGATTAATAAGAAACCCATTTAATTAATTATGTTTATGTGTATCAGAAGCATTTTAAGTAAGTCTCCTGTCACTAAATGATTGGTTTAATATTCCCTTTGCTCAGTTGTTTTATATGTAACTGATTGCTGAGTGCAGACCTGTTGCACCAGCCGGTTATCAGATGAGCAGATAGAAAAGTTCACAGCATGCAGATTGTGCTGCAGCTGAGCTGATAGAGGAATAGATGTGCATTGATTATTTGTACCGATTCACTCGGGTCAATCAGGTCATTCTGGCCTGTTTTCAACAAATACATAAAACCTCAAACAAAAACAAACTTAAATTGAGTTGTTTGTAAAGATTTTAACAAGAGCGCAACGAAATACGTTATATAATGTCAAATTAGTCTTTTTCATTAATATTATAATTAAAATTAAAAATCATGTATATTTTGTTCATGAAGTTCATCCTTTTATTCTTTTCCAACTATGTCTTTGTTGTAAAAATCTTCCTTGTTTGTCTTTATTTTTAAAATTCTGACCTCTTCAGTGCCTATTAAACTATTATTTCACACTGAAGTATGTATTTTCTTTTACAATAACTCAAAGTTTCTAGTGCCTTTCAGTCAATAATAATTAAAAAAACAATAAAAATAAGCGGCTTTTCTAAAAACACAATTTCACAATTGCTGTGTTTCCATTAAACAAGAAACGCAAAATCACAACAGAATATGTCTGTTAACGAACATAATTCTCCAATTACTTCCTGTCGTAGAAACTGAGGTTCACAAGTTGAACATTTTTGACTTTTGAGACTTTTTCTTGAAAATTTCTGAGGTTAATTTCATTTTTTCCTAGCATATTTTCAATTTTTCAGCCTCAGAAATGACCATTTTCTCTAGAAATATTTTGAGATTAATTTCAAAATTTATTAAAAGTCACAAGTGAATATATTTGTTTACACAATAACTCATTAATAAACATGATTACTGTGTAGAAAAAGGATTTCTATTACAGCTTTGCTAAATTAACCAAATTTGACAGCCAAAAGAAAAAACGCCTCATCCTATTGGAAAAATAAAATACTTTTTGACATTACCGTGTTTCCATATTATTGTCAAAATGTCAAATTGTGCAATTATACGGTCAATAGATGGTGCCATTTTAGTCACCAAGATGTGCATTGTCCTTATAGATCAGAAAATAGCTGCTCACAAAAACAACCTTATATTTACAGCTATTATCAAAACGATTAAACCACCTGGAATTGGAACAATGTCAACTGTGAAAGAGTTTATAAAAGATTAAAGGAAGTCACAAAGTCACTATAATTAGAGGGTGAAAGCATTTTGCAAATAAAAATAATTAGTGAGCAGCAGATTCACGTGAAGGCAGGAAGAAAGCTCAAAAAGCAACAGGAGCGACTTAAAATCTCCATAAGCAAACACAGGAATCTAAATGACTAATAGTGATTCATCAGAGGCTTGATGACTCAAAACGCTGCATAATCATGTACATTTTCCCAGAGGGACACAAAATGTAAATGTGAAGTTGTAACACAGGAAGATGAAGAAGCCGACTCATTAATTAGGCGGTCAGAGTTTGACCTGCGTCCCTCTGTCTGTCTGACAAACCACCTAGCTTGAATTTGCATGCAGAGCATATGGAGCGTTTATTTTCTTTTGAGTGTAAATTAGCATCGGGCTGCAGAGAGCAGCTCCGGTGCGGCTGCTGGTGTTTGTGGATCCGCCGCTCTGATGTTTGGATTCCTGAAGAGACGCCAGCGCTGGCTGAGTCAGGCAGGAGGAGGAATACAAGGAGGACGAGGAGGAGGAGACGCTCTTATAAGACGCTCACAGGAGCTGATGATGATGATGATGCTGGTGCTCAGCTTCCTCCTACGTAGCCTGATGACACTGATGATGATGGTGGTGATGATGGGGGGTTGGGTGGATGCTGAGTCCTGATCTCCTTGGTACCAGATCAGGAGATTCCAGTTTATTCCTGTTTTAAACGCAATCAGAGAATTTGATCCAAATGTTTTACAGAATTAAAGAGAAAAAGAAAATAGTGTGGAAATAAATATACATCCAACTGTCACCAACCGTCCATCCGTCCATCCTTCCACCAACCAACCAACCATCCATCCATCCATCCTTCATCCATCTGTCACCAACCATCCATCCGTCCATCCATCCACCAACCAACCAACCATCCATCCATCCATCCTTCATCCATCTGTCACCAACCGTCCATCCGTCCATCCTTCCACCAACCAACCAACCATCCATCCATCCATCCTTCATCCATCTGTCACCAACCATCCATCCGTCCATCCATCCACCATCCATCCTTCATCCATCTGTCACCAACCATCCATCCGTCCATCCACCATCCATCATCCATCCATCCATCATCCATCCTTCATCCATCTGCCATCCATCATCCATCCTTCATCCATCTATCCACCAACCATCCATCCATCAATCCACCATCCATCCACCATCCATTCACCATCCATCCTTCATCCATCTATCTACCAACCATCAGTCCATCCATCATCCATCTATCCCATCATCCATCCATCCATTGATCCGTCAGTCCATCCATCCATCCATCCATCCATCCATCCATCCATCCGTCATCCATCCATCCATTCACCATCCATCCTTCATCCATCTATCTACCAACCAACAGTCCATCCATCATCCATCCATCCCATCATCCATCCATCCATCCATCCATCCATTGATCCGTCTGTCCATCCATCCATCCATTTTCTGCAAGTGAAACATCTGTAACCTTGAACCAGATAGAATCTGAAATTGTGCCAAACGTTCTGAGCCTCTGATGGTCTGAATAATCCTCTGGTAAAAGTGAATCAGTCTCTCAGCCCTCCAACAGTTTCACCTTTGAGCTGTTTCTGTTTTTAGACAGTCTGACGACCCTCTGCTCCTCTCTCTCCTCAGACAAAGGGACGATTCAGAAGGTGATCGTTCTGCCTAGCAACCGGTCCCTGCATGGCGACCTGGTCCTGGAGGAGCTGGAAGTATTTAAGGTCTGAACTCCCACCTGGCCGCCTGCCTCTTGTCTGTCCTGAAAATCAAACGCAGAGCCGTGACGGGTTCAGGTTGGCACCGCTGAGGCTGATGCAGCACAGACTGCTGGGAAACACGCTGGCACATACAGACAGACGTCTGGCTGCTACCCTGACTGACCCTTTGCACATGTTGCTTTATCCTGGCTGAAATCTGCGCCGACGCTCCGGCTCCTTTGATCCCCGACGCCACCTGGGCTGCAGCGCTCTCTGGAATCTGCTCTGAAAACACTCAGGATATTTCTTCAAGGAAACCAGGAGAAATTGATTTTAGATTTTATTTCCACTTCTGTTGTTGCAATAAAATAATCTCAGTAGTTGGAAATAGGAGTGCAAATTGTTTTAAATTTAGTTTAATGGCTTCTTCCAAAAAGTCAGGTTGTAAGTAAAGAGGCTTTTTATGTATTTTACCAAGTTAATTTTCACCTTTTTGTTGTTTTTCATCCAGAATCAAGCTCCTGTCACAAATTTGAGAATCTCGTCCAAAAAAGTAAGAAACCCAAAAACCTTTTCCCTTTTATTTTGAGTTCAGTTTGAAGCATTGTTTTACGACTGCATATTAGCACTATGATATATTAGCACTTTTACACTGAAATTGGAAAAAATTATAAATTTCTTCCAGAAAACCCAGATATTTTTAGATTAGTTTCAGAAATTTTAAAGTTTTCTGACTTTCAAAAGTTGAAGATTTTACTTTTGAAATTCTGAAATTTCCAAGTTTTTTTTTTTTTTTGAAAGTTTCTTAGATTAATTCCAAAATGTCTGCATTTTTTTTTTTATATTTCAACCAGAGAAATTACTTTTATTTCTAGCAAATTTCAACTTTTCATAGTGCGATGTTTCCAAGCTTTTTGAAAAAATGTCTGAGATTAATCTCAAGATGTGGCTTTTTTCTTGCAAGTTTCAACTTTACAAACTCAGAAAACTTTCTAGAACATTTTTGGCAAGAATTGATTTCTATCTATAATGACCCTAATATGGCGTTGTGTTATGTATCATCTGTGACCATGTAATTGGTGAAAAATGAAAATCTTCTGGGGAAAAGCCTAAAAGCAAAGCAAATAAAAGTTTCAGCACTCTGCCTCATTCTGCTGTCATCCAGCCTGTTAAGACAAACAGGCGACTGACATCTGAACTGTTTTGCAGCAACAGCTGTACGTCAGCTCTGAGTTCGGGGTCTCCCAGGTCTCCCTGCACCGTTGCCACGCCTACGGCTCGGCCTGCGCAGACTGCTGCCTCGCCAGGGACCCCTACTGCGCCTGGGACGGGCTGAGCTGCTCGCGCTTCTACCCCACCGGGAAAAGGTAGAGACTTCAGGCTCTGCAGCTCCAGATGACGTATCCAGGAAAGCAGCTTTTCTGACGCTGACGCTGTTTGTGTTTTTTGTTTATTAATCAGGATCAGATTTATTCAACTCAACAAAAACCAAAATGTATTTTTTTTTGTAAGAGGATTAGCACAACTGGAAAAAAAGAATCAAAAGTGAGAAAAATGTAGAATATTGAGAAAAATGTCCGGATTCAGAGAAAAAAAAACTGTGAATGTAAAATAGAAAATCTGAATATCGAGAGGTCAGAATTCTGAGAAAAAGAAACTAGAATATTGAGAACCAGGTCAAAATTTTGAGAAAAATGTTAATTCTGAGTAAAATGTTATAATATTGAAAATTCTGGGGAAAAGTCATATGTCCTTAATTCCCCTAAGCTTTTTTCCACAGATATGTCTACATGTAAAGTGTTTTTACAAAAGGATACTGAGATTTTGGTTGAGCATAATTACATTATCAGAGCACAATTAGTGTGTAATTGTAAAGAAAATGTTCATGGCTTTAAAAACATTTTACGAATAAAAATGTGAATAGCATGAGAAACATTTGCATCCTCTGAATCCAGAGAAATTCAAGTCACTTAATTAGTTATTACAGTTAAAAAACATTCCCACTGCATGATGCTGCCAAACTACAGGCAGACGTCTTTCTGCTTGAGTATGAAACCTAAAATTTCCCAAAAGTCTGTGATTACAAAGTGACAAAATGTGTAAAAGTTAAAGGATTGTGGGCAGGTTTGCTGGGGGTTTTTTTTTAAATAATTTTTTCCTTGAGAATGTTGTAATTAATAAGTACAACAAATATGAAATCAATGAGTGGACCAGATTGCGGTCAGCAGCTGATGCATAATCTACTCAAGAATAGAAAATTTCCCAAGTCTGTGATTACAAAGTGACAAAATGTGTAAAAGTTAAAGGATTGTGGACAGGTGTGCTGGGTTTTTTTTTTAAATAATTTTTTCCTTGAGAATGTTGTAATTAATAAGTACAACAAATATGAAATCAATGAGTGGACCAGATTGCGGTCAGCAGCTGATGCATAATCTACTCAAGAATAGAACAAGCTGTCCTCATGATCCATCTCCGCACACTTGATGTCACAAATTCCTCGTTTCCGTTCACTTCCTGCCCAGACGTAACACAGAGCGTCAGGAATGACTGACCTCCGAACGAACGCGCCTGAGGTCTCTGTGAGGCCCAGCTGCTCGTCGCCGGACCGCTCAGCTGGTCCCAGGTCCAGTTCCGTTTGGATCCGGAACAAAAAGCTCAACTTTCTGTGTGTTTTTTGTATTTTTTTCTGCTCTGAAATGTGTCAGCTGTCAACATGCTCCTTCTGCCAAGCTGTTCCACATGAGAGCGCCACTCGGCTGAACAACATGGTCACATTTTCCTCATGTCGTTCTGGCACCGAAACCTCTTAACACAGAACCGAGGGATTTTTATTACTGTGTGTTTTCACTGTGAATTATGTGTTATATTCATATTGTTGTTTTTTTTACAGGAGAAGCAGGAGGCAGGATATAATGCATGGAAACCCACTCACTCAGTGTAGAGGATTCAACTTAAAAGGTATTAAAACAGCTGCTATACGGTCACTTTTACACTTAGATTGTAAATAAATCTGGTTTTCTGGCTAATTTAAACCACACAAGGACAAATCAGCAAGCCTTAGCTAATTTATTTTTTATCGTCACACAGTCTTCAATCAATTGACAGACAGAAACAGTTTTGTTATCGTCTTCCCGGCAGTTTATAAACCTATTAATGTGAGGGATTTTATTCAACTGATTGTGTTTTGTACGGAACCCCATAAATGACATGGGGGATTTTTTTTTCGTTTGTGTAATCTTGCTAATGTACAACAGCACATTGTGGATAGAAACAAAAGAAAGAGTAAATTTACACCAGAAAGCTCAGATTTATCTCAGAAATTTTCTAGAAACAATTTGGAAATCTATGAGCTCAAAGTTGAAAATTTGACGTTTGAAACTTTGAAATTTTCCAGAAAAACATGGAAACTTCAAAGTTCATAAAGTCAAATACGCCGTCGTAGAAATACTGCATCCCATCATACTAACATATTTAATAATCGGCTCATCTTAAATACCTGGTCTTCCTGCTACAACATAAAGTTTTTCAACATATGTTAATGTCTTGTTTGTGAAATTGTTTACATTTTTTCATGTTTTTCTTTGTTTAAATGGACCACAAACTTGTGAAAAATGCTGGAGAACAGTTCAAACATTTGCTTTCCATTCCTAATCTGAACGTAAACATCACAAACATTTTGAAGATGGAAACAAAAAACAGAAAGAAAACATCCAAACTATTTGGATTATCTTTGAGTTATTTTTATGGGGTAATTTTGCCTTGGAAAAAAATAATAAATAATAAGAAATTACAAAACAAATTCGGACTTCAAAATGTAACAAAACATAAAAACTGCATTACGTAACAATGAAGGCAAAGTGTAATAAAATCGTATTTTGCTATGGTTTCTGCTATTTTCATAAGTAATATTCTCATTTTTAGAAATGGTAATGTCATAATGTGGTTTATTCTGTAATAAGCAATCACAAACTGTCTTCATCTTTACTGTGTTCATCTTCATCACTAATAACAAACATGTTTTAGATCCTATGCGGATTTAAATTGAACTTTTAGTCATTTTGTCTCTTTTTCAGACTCGTAATCAGAATGCTCTGTATTAACCTGAAGCTGATCAAGTCAAAACAGTTAAAAATGTATTTATTTTGGTTATTACATAATGATGTTTTATTACAATGCTACATCATTTCACTCCACCTGACAGTTCTGGTTAATAAACACAAACGTGTTGCTAATAAATTGGTTTTCAACCAGTTTTCTGCACAAAAGAGTTTCATAAAATATTTCCTCCACAGTTTTTTGCCAGTTATGCTTTTTATAAAAATAAAATCTGCACAAATGTCTCACTCTTCATCCCGATAAACAGCTGCAGAGAATCTGCTCCCAGGTGTTTCCCCCCATTTCCATGAAGAGTTTGGGGAATGAGCCGTATGGGCTTTATAACCAATTAGTCACAACTCTGTCACCGCTCCAGCTTTTTGATTGAGGCATTTAAAATGCAAGCAGAACGGCATGATGGGAAACCGAGTTGGTTTGAAACTTCTCATCGTCTGGATGGGGGTTTAAGCAGAGCTGCATGTCAACATCTTGAGTCTCCAGTCAGATTTCCTGCTTCTTCTTGTTCTTCTGACTCGGAGTGTGTGTGCTTATCAGCTTACAGGAATGCAGCAGAGATGGTGCAGTATGGCGTGAAAAACAACACCACCTTCCTGGAGTGCGTTCCAAAGTCTCCTCAGGCGTCCATTCGCTGGATCATTCAGAGGGACAACGACAGGAGGAAAGAGGTCAGTCTGACATTTGAAGAAGTCGACGGTCGGCGCTGATTTATGGTTCGCCTTTATGGAGCCGTAAAGGCTGATTAAATATCTTCTGTCTGATCTTCAGATTCAATCAAAGTTAATAACACAACATCGCAATTTCATTCAATGACGTGGTATCTGTTGCATATTTGGCCCTCCTTAGATCAATCAATCAGTCAATTAAGTTTGTTTATAAAGCACAATTCAGCAATAAGGCAGCTTAAAGTGCTTTGCATCATAAACACAAAAGATACAGAAGACATGACATAGTCAAGAATTGAGAAAACCAATAAACATTACATTTTGTCAAGTGCCATCAATATGTTTGGTCAATATTTCATTCATCATGGCTCAAAAATCAACTCTAAGCATGTAGGTTTTTGTCAGGGTTTCAGCTGTTTTGCAGTTTTCTGGAGGTTTGTTCTGGATTTGTGATGCAAATCTGATAAGAATTGTTTGAATGTTCAAATAATCTCTAATTCCATGCTGTCTGTGCTATAATAATCTGAGTTATTTTGATTTAAGAAGCCCTTCTATCGGAAAAATCCTTATACCTAACTGTGATTTCTATTATTCATATAATTTATTAGTTTTCTGGTGGAGATTTAAAGAAGCAGACTGTTTTTAGAAGATACTGCATCCAAATCAGTAGAAACTGTTCTCATTACAAAACAATTTGCAAAATCACCAATTTATATTCCAGGCTTTTGTCAAAAAGCATAAAGTATCACTCAGGTTTTCTGCTTCATGTGTTCTAATTAATCTTCTTTCCTCGTCTTTTTATGGATCAGACCTTTAGATTTAAGGATTTCTGCTTTAGCATCAGAGTCTGCATGGTACCCCACTTTGATGCCCAAGTGTCCATCTGGACATTTATTTCTGTTCATCACTTTGCAAATCAGACCCTCATTAGCCTAGTTGGAGAGCAAGTTTAAGATTTTTATTTTCTGCAACTAGAACTCAAATGCATAAGCATCAGGAGGGAATTATGTAGTGTTGAACCAAGAACTGTCAGAATATGTGACGCAAAATGACTGAATATAAAGATTATTAGATGTAATAATTTAAAGGTGATTTTATGTCATTTTTACATAAATTACCAATATGTAAACAAAAGGATCATGACGTGTTTAATTAAAACTACAAGCTTCATGTAAAGTCAATCAAATGAAATTTTATCTTTGAAAAGCATTAATGGAGCCTCCTGCACAACCAATACTAATGCAACAAGTGGTTTCTGGATGGTGAGTCAACAACAAAACACTTGTCTTTTTCCAGCAGCTGCTGAAATAGCATAATAACCACTGACATGCCGGCGCAGTGTGACTTAACAAACAGGAGGTTTTTGAAACAGCTCTTTTTCCAGACACCAAAAACTTGAAGGTATTGCCAGAACTGGGTGTCGTTTGGTTTTTGGGAGGGTTTCCAATTGCTTGACTAGTCTTAACGATAAGATATATTGCTAGACAATACATTGTTCCAGAAGTTACTGCGATAATTGATAATGTCATTATTTTAAGACCATTTTCAAGTAAAATCTTAGTAATAATGAAAAACAAATTCTCAAAGATCAATAAACTTTAAATTCTAGTGAACATTTAACACTGGAACTAGAAGACATTTTAAATACCTAAAAATAAATAAAGAAAACAACAAATAAGTTGAATTAATAAGCCTCCGTGAGCAAAATTGTCTTTCAAAAAAGGAACTAGTCGGGACCAAAACACCAGACTGAAGAGTTTTATCGACCAGTTTTTATAGAGAGAAAAACATTAAATCATTGCTTTAATTTATCAATTGCACTGCAAAAACACACAATCATACCAAGTATTTTTGTCTAGTTTCTACTTTAAATATCTTAGTAAACTTGAATTAAGACAAAACTAATTTAAAGAAAGCTTTTCAGCAAGATATACAGAAGCTTGTTTTAAGTAAATAATTCCTTAATATTGGTGAAAAAGTTCTTGCTGCATTGATGCATTGATAAATGTACTTATAACAAGACAACTTTCTCACCAATATTAAGGAATTATTTTCTTAAAAAAGCTTCTAAATCTTTAGTTTTGTCTTATTTCAAGTGTAATAAGATATTTGCACTAGAAACCAGATTAGAAGTACTTAGTAATATTAAGTATTTTTGCCGCAATTAATTGATTTGTTCACCCAAATGGAAGTACAAAAATGTTCAAAACGTGAATTCTGCATGGTTGTACGTTTGCAGGTGAAGCTGAACGATCGGGTCCTGTCCACTGAGCACGGCCTCCTGATCCGCTCCGTCCAGCAGTCCGACCGCGGCCTCTACTACTGCCTGACCACCGAGAATGGCTTCAAGCGCACCGTGGCCAAGATCCGCCTGCATGTGCTGAGCGACGCCATGGTGAGCGTTCTGGCGGACAAGCAGCAGGCGCCCTGGTCTCGCGCCGCGCAGCCCAAAGCCCTGCTGGCCGCATTCAGCCCCGCCGAGAACCTGGCCGTTCAGCAGTACTGCAAAGAGAGGAAGGACGTCCAGAAGCTCCAGCAGAGGCAGCAGCAGCAGCAGCCGCCGCCCGGGCCCCTCAGGGGGGACCTGGCCAAACTGAGGCCCCTATTGGACAGGAGGAAGAGCCGCAACAGACGCAATCACCTCCCTGTGGTGTGACGCATGACAGCAGCAGCAGAAACTGCCACACAAGCCTCCCTCTGCTCATCTGCCCTTCAAAGCGGCTCCAGACCCACTGCGGACGCTCAAACACAACCAGAAGGTTGGTTCGGGGAGATTTAATCCCACAAAATCCAGTTTTCTCATATGAGGTAATGCGACCAGATGGCTGTGATTTTTCAACCACGAGTTTTTGGTTTGCTTTGATCGCGGACGTGCTGCGACTTCCTCCGATAAACTCTGCGCTCGGAGGATTACCCACCTTAAATACAGCTGCTTTAATACGTTTAATGGACATTCAACTATTGTTGTTCTAATTGAAAAGGTTCAGAAGACACATGAATGCATTTTCGGATTAGAAATATCCAAGTATGAGATCACATTTTGCTTTAATTTCTCTGTTCCTGATGCTACAATCATAGTTATTATAACAGCTGCATCATAAATATTTACAGCCCCGACTTTGGTAAAAATCTATAAAACTTCCTCGTTTATCACACTGAACCCCTGCAGCAAAACCCGTTCACTCTAACAAGGTTTCCAGGATTTCTGGAAGAGAAACGAGCCCACAGCATTACAGATCCTCCACCATGCTGAACTGTAATATAATAATTCAGGATCAGTTTGGGTTTTATTCCTTTATATTTAAACTCTGCTCCACTGTGGATCACTTTAAGGTTTAAAAGGTACTTTGGAGACTCTAACATAGCTTTAAAAAGTAAAGTTTAAAGCTAAAATAAAGCTTCAGTGAAATTTATTTCCAAATAACTGTTGAAAATGTCATTAATTACAATAAAAACAATTTCTAATTTAAATTTTGTTTGAAAACCCAGCATATTGTTTGGATTGTTAGTTTTTTTTGAGAGTGTCAATAAATACAAAAAAAATCACATTTTTCAAGGGCAGTTTTTGTGATTACTGCTAAAATAACCTTAAAAAAGGAGGAAGAAATGGATCTTATCGTCACTTTTATCACAAAATATCGATAAAACCTAAAATCGCCCAATGCAATTTTTTTCTTTTTTTACATTTTTCCAGTTACAAATATATTTTTTTGCAATAATAAATGCTTTTGTTAACAACTTTTTACCCAGATAAATGTTTGTTGCACTTCATAAGGAGATGGTGCCTCAAATAAAAATGTTATGGAAAGTGGAGCAAAACATAAAAACCAATTAGGAAATCTGACTCGCCAAAAACGCCAAATGTATAACCTGTGCTACAAATCGATTCTTTTAATTTTTATTAAATGTTTTGCAAAATTTTCTGGTCCCTGATTTTGTGTTTTGCGCCTCCTGGCTGCACAAGAACTTTAAAAAAGGTTTGCCACTGTTACCAAGCTGCATATCTCTTCATTTCTTCCACATTTCTGTCTAAATGAAATGATCCAGCTGTCTTCTGATGGTCTGTTGATCTGTGTCTGGGTTCAGTTTAAAAAAAACAAGCTGATGTTTCAGTGAACAGATTGGAGGTGAGGAGTTAAGGCCATGTCACTCAGCACATTTTTCCTGTCTTCAGTAACATGGAAATCCCTTTTTTCAGACATAGTGAGGTTGTCTGGTTAGACATTTTGCATTTGTGAATATTTTTTTTCAACCTATAGATGATGTAGATAGAAAATATTGCTTTTGTACAAAGTATTTTATGTGTCTTTAATATTTTAAATTAATATTCTTGACAAGTTTGGTCAAAATTGTTTGTTTTTTGTACATAACTTTGGTGTTATTTACCAGCAATGACCGCATCTGCGATTTCAGAAGATTTTAAAGCAGTATGCATGTTCCCTCATTCAGTTTCTGCTTTACATGTCAGACTTTTCATTTCAACTCTGCATAATTTTATTGTCATGAATTCTATGTATTTATATTTATTAATGTTGTAGCCTGAATAAATGTGTTCAAGTGAAGCTCAGCTTTATGGAAACGCAAGCAGCTAATCACTTATATTAGCTTAAAATGTAGATTACAAAGACACCGTCCATCCATCACCTAAGCAAAATTAATACTTAATTTCCTAAACACACATGAATGCCTCTTTTGATGTAATGTCTTAAAAACATTGCTTGAGAGGTTCTGGTTTCAAGAAAAGGATTTGTCAGTGAAAAAATGTAAAATAAATTGGATTATTTTACAAGTTCTTCCAGAAATAAATCGTTTTAGAGCTGCATCTCTACTGAAGACATCAGAACACAAAACTAGCAAAATTATCATAAGTCACTTTATAAGTTACTATTTTGTTTCAACTGTATTTTTCAGACATTGGATATCGGGCTATTTGAGGCTCAGTAATCACAAATGTCTCTTTGAAATGTAACTCCAAATGTAACTACAATAAATCTGAAAACATTCAAAAGAAAGTGTAGTTTGGGAAACTAAAATTTGTGCAGTACTACTTGGCACAACCAGCTGCCAATGTAGGAGTCTCATTTATTTTCCTTGGGACTGATTGGCTGAATAACATGCTTTGAATTGAAAAGTACTGTTGCCAGGCAATCTCTAAGCCAATAGAGTGAAAGCGTTATACTGGGTGTGTTTGTTTTCTTCTAGTGGTTGTGCCTGTGGAAACCTATTTACTTATCTGTGATGGATAGGTTTATAGACATTTTCTGTCATATGTATATCTATATATATATATATAGATAGATAGATATATAAAGCTGAGGTCGTTTCTCCAGTTGCTACAATCGATTGTAGCCACACAGATATGGGGACTTTTTTCTGCCATAATCCAAGAGCATTTACCAAGACTGAACATGTGTGCTCTCGAATTATGGCAGAAAAATAATTTCCCCATATCATGACTTCTGTTTGGTCTTAATCAAAATAAGTAACCTATTACTCTAATACTGAAACACATGCAGCGAAACATGCAACCTCAACGTGACGTTTTATTAGTGTATAATTTGAATTTCAGGCAAACAACTGACTAAAGGGCATTTCAAATCAATAAAACCAACCAATGATCTCATGATCTTTATCAGCCCTTACCAATTATAATGACAACTGTATTAAATAAAACACAAGAAAAGTCATGAAAACTCTTTTTCTGACTTTTATTCATTTTGAACACACTAGTTTAGCAAACTATATGCACATTTACGCTTCTACCTTTCAGTCACAAGGCGTCAAATAAACCCATTTCTCTCAGCCTGGAGACATGGAGGGTTTACCTGACAGCTGAGGGGGGGTTTCCATTTCTCCCACAAGAAATCCCTGATTCGGTTCATGTTACAGTGTTTCAAATCAAAACAAGAATTGGCAAAGAAATTCAGCTCTCCTGAGCGGTTAAAAAAAATCACAGTATTCCTCCCTTTTTCAAATAAAAGGAGATCTGACATTATAAATAAGACAGAGATTGCAAAAAAATTGCAAGTCTATATCAAAAAGGGTTGATGTCGCCTGACGGTTTGAATGCACTGTGGTTATATGCGCAACAAACTGGTGAACCTGCGATTTACTACGCAAGCTCCTTTTTGTTATGGCTCCTCCGCACAATAAAGTAACCAAGAAGACACAGAACGAAGACGCCAATACCGACACACAGGAGCACCAGCTGTATGACCTCCAACATCTCTATACGAGAAATGAGCTCATTCTTGAACATCTCTGCCGTTTCATCATCCAGCGTCGCTGTCTGTTTGAAAACAGAAAGGAGGACGATCACTGATTCACATCACGTTCTGTCAAGTTACACCCACAAACTTCAAAGCATGTTGTGCAAATGTTATTTACCTCGTTTAGCCAAACAAGAGGGAATATGGTGTAGTCCTTTACTTTCTTGAGCACCCTGCAAAGAAAGAGCTCATCGATTCATGTCCAGAGTATAATTTGTCAGTCCATGCATTTTTAAGACCGTCTGTATACATTTTTGCTGTTTAAAAGAAACTCAAGACGTTCATTGCGCTCAGTTTTGCTGCTGCAGCAACTCTTATCTCCTAACGTGTAAAACCCTCTGAACCTGCTTCCCTCTAAATGCCCCGTTCCTGCTTTTAGCATTACATTTTCCCCATCATTTCCCATCTGATTCACAAAGCAAACACACGCATCCTGTTTGGGAAGTGCAAGCAATTTTGCACTCTCTCTGAGTCAGATTGCAGCCGTCCTGGCACAGTCTCACTGTGACCCGATCCAACAAACAGCAGGCGGAGAGAAAGAGATAAATGTTCTCTCACAGCAACGTACAAGGTGCAGAGGCACGCCTTGAAACTGCAGGGAGGACAGCAGTTGTGATTCTTGTGGGAATCGCGTTCAGGGTGAACACCTTGGACAAAATGAGAATATTATACTTAGGTGGTATTTTGCATTGTTGAATCTTGGATGCGCTGAACATTAGAGCAGCACCAAGCCTTAAACCAGTCACTGCATTACAGTGGATTAGATTAAGTGGCCATCGTTACTTCAAGACGAGGACAAAAAACCCAAATGAGCAGTATGAGTCAACCGGGAATGTCGGAATATTTAGAGTCTTGGCTAACGTAGGTCCCATTCACACTTTCAAGTACTGATTATGAACGTAACTTTACCTTGTTAACACCCATAGGACACATCTTGCTTGCTTGGCTATGCGTCTTAAAGAGCTGGCCACCAATTACACAGACATTGAGCCTAGCTAACCAGTGGTGGAATGACACAACCAATAATTACCTCTTGTCTAAAATGGCATGCTGTGTCCATGCTTTCAGAAACTAAATATAATCAAAACATATTACTAGGCTTCAGAAGAGGCTAGTTTTCTCAGAAATGTTGACGCTATTGAATGGCAAAGCACCAACATGAACACTAATTTTTTTGCTTGGTCTAGCACCTTGAAGAGTCGGCCGCTAACTACACAGGATCAAAAGATTCGCTTGCACCTTTTGGAAGTCTGCACAAAGTATGGCAAGCCAAAATGTCAAGCATGGACTATCCCATGCCAAGTTTGACTTTAGCTACAATGCAAGAAGTATGTCCGACTAGCTGATTTGAAATTAAAGAGGGAACAATGACACTGAGGTTTGACAACATCAACACCATCCTCATGACAAGTTAAGTCTCTCTACGTCCGTTGGACTTTGCATGAAGAGGAGAGGTTCAAGTCTCCTTTAGCTTCATCTACCGTAATGCTGACATTGATTTGGTATGGCAACAAAAGCCAAATATCAAAGCTCTCGGTTTACAAGTGTGACTACAACCTAACCCTGAGTTATAGTGATAGGATATGCAATTTAATGAGATACCAGATACTAATGCAGCTAAAATTGGCATCCTCTCTTTATTGGCAAGGTCAGCCTTGGAGATAAGGTAAGGAAAGAAGTCGCTGTTTTCAAAGGAGTCAGTTGAAGTGGTGTCATTATGTACTGAAAATCCCATTTGGAGTTTTTCAGAAGGGACGATCTCCTTTCTAGCCAAAAACTACCTTTCCTTTTATCCTTATAAACATGATTGTCTGAGCCCTACAGACTGCAGTCTTATTCATGCATTGTTTTTCTGAGAATCTTGGGACCTAAAAGGATATTTTTGATACAAATATAGTGTGATGCAAATCTTTTTTAGGGTGATTACATTATGTAAATACTGATAAGGTTGGTACACAAACTCATCTAGTGCCTCTAGTGTTGTAAAGAAGAATATTGGGGAAAAAAAAACTTTCCTAACTTCCTAGATACCAAGCACAAAATTAAATTCTTTTCCAAAATTGCTGAAGAAAATAAAGCAACAACTCACGTGATGACTTTTGACGGTCCGTACATCATGTTCACTTGAATTCTTTTGGCAAAGTTCAGAGTAAACCCAGAGGTCTGGTGGGAAAACAAAAACAATCTCATCTTAAAATTAACCACTGATCTTCCAAAGACAAAACGAAGAAATGTTTATGGGTGACTTCCTCGTACAGGTTCAACATCCAGAAAGGTTTTGTGATGCTCTTCATGGGGGTTTAAGCCAAGCACATCGGTCCGCAGTGATGGACTGCCATGCAGGAAGTGGGGCAGTGAGATATAAATAGGCCTCCCTGTTCAGAAACATAAAGCTAAATATTAAATGTCAGATTGAAATGAGATGGATTGGCTGATTTTTGGTATTTTCTAAAGTAACTAACCTTGCTGACAGGAACTGATGTCCAGCACGCCGGCCAGTGTGCAATTTTTGGTGGCCTTCATGTTTGAGCAGAAACATTTGTTGTCTGGATTGTCCAGAGGGGAGGCCAGGGTGGATGGGAGGAGTGAGTATCGGTACACATCGATTCCTTTCAGATCCATAGTCCTCTCATAGCTGGCTGACACAGACCTGAAGTCACAAGAACCAGAGGGACTGTTCCAGATTCCACAACCATTTCAAACACAACTTCTCTGGAAAGCTCTGACCTAGTTGACTAGTGTGAGAGGAAAATGTAAAAGTTTAGCCTGAATGCCCAACGTTACAGAACGGATGAGTGGCTCCAGCGACAGCAGAACATTAATCACCTGCAGATGTCTGAGGAGAAGAAAAAGAGCGGATCCTTCTTGTTCACAAAGGGAGCGAAGGAGGAAGCATCTGAGGAGGAGCAGAAAGAAAATGTGGTCATAGAGATGCAACATGGAGTCTAGTTTTTGTTTTGACTGATGTAACATACCTGTTCCATTAAGCATGTCACAGTATTCATCATTCCAGAAACCTAAGCTCCTATGGCACAAAACATACATCATAGATATACATTTTTACTTACTTTTATAATATACGCTTAAGTACATTACACCTATGTTGTTTGTTGACAATGTATGGGATAAAATAGGGCTACATCAACTCAAATATTAAAATAAGCTGATCTGGATGTCTGTTATTGTCTCCATTGGTCATAGGATTAAACATTTAGAAAATAAGCTTGCTCAATGGAAACAAAAAATTATATAATAAAATGCTTTTATATATATTTTAAAACAGTGCTACATGTGGTGTTTCTTTTAGTTATGTTTGGCAAAACTGCAGTTTAAACAATAATAAATTTAATTTATAACGCACTTTCCATTAAAAAAAATCTCAAAGTGCTACACGGTGCACCTAAAAACAAATAAAATCAACGATTAAAAAAAGTTAATTGTTGATTAAATTAACAATTAAATGTAATCATTTAATTGTTAATTTAATAAATTTTATTAAATTTATTTCCCGCTTCTCCCTTGTGGGAAGGGGGGGAAATATTATTCCCCCCCTTCCCACAAGTCACATGATCAACAACCGGATGTTGACATTAAAGCAAACCACGAAGAAGAAGACAACCGTAAGTAGCTGAAGTAGACATTAATACATATTTATGTCTATGGTAGCTGAAGGATAATGTTGCGACATGTTTTTTAATTACTTATCGTGTGTGAACAAACCTATTCACGTTTGATTTTAGTTACGGTTCGTATTTATTTAAAACACTGGAACTGCGTTATTGGGTTTTAACACATTAGCAGAATATCGACAAAGTTTTGCTCATATTAGTAATAAAAATGCAGCTATTCTGACCTAATTATTAGATTTCCTACTCTGAATTTGACGCAGTGGCCTCAAACTACTGACATAACGCATTTATTTGCGTCTTTGCTTCAGCACACCTGGCTCCAATATTGGCTCATTAGCGCAGCTCTATAGAGCTTGACTTCATGCTAGCAAGGCAGTTTAGCCATTTAATTCAACCGTGTAGGACGAGGACAAAAGGTTGCAGCAATGCCTCTGATGTAAAGTATGTGGCATCACTTTGGCTTGTACACTTTATAGCAATTTTACACTGGACTTTTCTGTTCAATTTGGTTACATGAAAAATGTCTCTGGACAGGAAATGGTAACCTTAAATAGACTGACTTGCTTTCTTTCCACTTGTCGATCTTTCCCACATTTGCGATGTCATCTTTCCCAGTGAAGACATCGTAAGGGCCATCGTATGTGTTATTGTACTAAGAGGGAATAAAAAAAAAAACATCTGTATTTTGTCTGCAATTAATAATGTAGCCTGCAGTACCAAGAACCTGGAAAATTTCTCTCCAGAACCTACAAGTTATTTCTGACAACCTGATTGAAACTTGCCTGTTTACTTGCTGGAATTAATTCTGTTCTTCCCTTTAAATTTAGCAACCAATTTTTAAAACATCAACTTTTTTATTAATATTTTTTATCTCAGAATGTGACCAAATATTTTCAAGAACTTACCAATTACTTTCCCTGAACTTAAAATGAACTTTCCAGAATTGTTCAGGAACTTTCTGTGAAATTTTATATGAACTGACCAAGTTTTATTTTGGAAATTACCAGGTATTTTTTCACCAAATGCTCTCTGAACTTGCCTGTTACTTTATTTCCAGGTGCGATTCAGCGAGTTTTTTGAAGACATCCAAGGAAAGTAAAAATTTTTAGCGAAGGTTATTTGGAAACTAACAGTAGCTTTTCATTTCTAGCAACTTTCTCCAGATTTTTTTCTTATTTCTAGATCTTTACTCACATCTAAGAAGAAGCCCACATCTCCTCTCAGTATGGGATCTGTGTATCCCCAAAGCAGCTCTTTGATTGTGCGGCGCTGAAATAAGGAGGAGTTGGTGGTCTTTATCAGCGTCTCCACGATTGAATGAAGCTCTGTTGGAATCGCCGAATAAGCTCCCTGAAAAACAAAGAAAAATGACCCCAATTTGGAAAAACAGCTCATAGAAACAGATCTTGTTATACAAGGCAATATGGCTCACAAATATACACATTTTGATCCAAAGCTGTTGTGCTCACAGAGGTATTTGTTCCCCTGAGAGATAAATCTGAAAATAATCTTCTTTTATGACTCTGATGCTCGAAGGGAACAAGCGGAGACTCCTGCTTATTACTTGAGGCTTATTAAAGTTTGAAGAAAGGGCAAGTTCTGTCAATAAAAACAAAAATTGTCTGCATTGATCAATTACGACCTCGGATTCATTAAAATGTACGTGCAAACAGTTGAATTGTCCTCAATTGGAGGACACATTCACCACTAAAAACAGAGCAGAATATCTAGTTTAACTATTTTTGGATGGGATTAAAACCATTTTAGGGTTGTTTTTTTTTTCATTTTGGACAAATCCAAAGCAAAGCGGAGAGGAAAATTATCCAGAAAGTCTTTCTTACAGGGAGTTTAATTGTGTGAAAAAGAAGGCGAGGTGGAATAAAGCGTAACAAGGTCCACTCTGTGAGATGCAATAGATAAATAGATCAAAGAGCAGATGGATAACAAGGGTTCAAACTCGCTTTTAGATTAATATTTTAGTCTAACTCTCGTCTATTCTGCTGAAACTGTTGTCAATAAAACCAGCTGTTGAAGATAAAATATCAAAATCGATCCTCCTGCACCTGTAAACACCTGTTATTGTTTTTGTGTCGGTCAGCGACTGATCCTCAACATCTTTGTCTCGCAAAACTAAGGATTCAATACTATTTATATAAAATAAACCAACCAATAACCAGCAGAGTTTGTTGTATGATTAGTTTTGACTGACAGCTATGGTGCCTCAGTCAGGTTTGTTAATTAAAGTACACAGCCCCAGTTTTGTCCACTTAACTGTCTAAACAGTCATAAAATGGAAACGTTGAACCTTGTACAATCAGAAACACAATTATTACTACACACTAAAGCTTTAAGGTTTTGTTTGCTCATGATACAACATGCACAATTATTAGAACATCTGCACACTGACTCTCAATAGTTGGGTGTTCAAAGTGCGGCTTGGGGGCCATTTTTGGCCCTTTCTATTAATTTTCTGTGGCCCCTGACTGCAATTCAAGAATGGCACAAATTATTTTTCTTTTTATGGTGAGCCTTTCCATGGCAAGTTTATATCTTTTTAAACTGGGAATAATTTTTTCTTTAGTTAGCCTTATAAATTCATTTCTTTGGATAGACTTAAAACAGAAAATTATAGACCTGAAAAATGGAAAATAATAAGCTCAATAAAGTTAAATAACTGTAAACATTAAGCCAAACGTAAAATATTGCATTGTATTTATTGTGCATGAAAAAGAGAACTAAATATAACATTTTAGTGTTTGTCTTTTTTATTGGGGGGAAAAAACAAAATGTTGTCCCATGAATACTTTCAATTTGGATCATTTTGACCCAAAATGTTTGGACACCACTGGTAGACACCGACTGACCCTTCAAAAAAATCCTTCTATTTCAAATATCAGAGTGGAAGATGCTTCATGTGCTTCTGGAAAGAAAGCAGTTTGCAAAGCAACAAGATAAACTTGAATCCTCTTGGCGACGTTTGTTACGTTTCCAATTGATTTAAACATTTTGCTTAATGGTCTTACTTGTCTTTTTATCTGAAATATGTATTGTTGCACCTAAATAAGTCTATGGAAGACAATTAGTGCCACTGAATGAACAAAAACCTTTAATCTTCTGAGCTCAAAAGTCACAATAAAAGTCAGAATTTTAATTTCAGTGGCCCTAATCCTCTTCCGTATATCAGAATAAACCGTCACAATTCTAAAAAAAAAAAAAAAAAAGACAATTTCTGTGATTAATTGTGTTATTTTTTTCTTGGACGCTTCCAGCCTTTTCAGCACACACCAAGAAGATAGTCACTTTTCCAAAACTCTTTGTACACACACTGTCAGATGTCATCAAAGCCAGAAATCACTTTTAAAACGACTGTTTGCAGACCAAAGCAGTCCGCCGCAAGTCGACACAGCTTGCTTTGCCGTTTCTTCTGACAGTCTCTAAAATCAAAGAGGCATTGCATATTCGTGGCAGAGCAGCATAAAATCAGGAATAAAAACACACTTACAGCCACCGCCAGGTTGAGCGTGGTGATTTTGTCTTCTTCTGTTCCCACTGACATGGACGGCTCAAAGATGGCACCGTTTGGCAGCAGGAAGGAGACGGTGTGATTGGGGTGGAACGTGATGTTGTCTCTTGCGAGATATCTTGTCCTAAAAGTAGAAATAGTCAGAAAACAGTTCTTCAAGTCCTCCTGAAGAGATGTGTTCAAAGACAGGGAGGTAATGAGTAAAGCTCACATGTAGGTATACGGTCCTCTTTCTAGCACTACTGGTGTGGCGCCGTATTCCAGAACCTCCAGCGGATTCGTCACCTCGAAGAGCCAGAACTGCCGATACACCTTTGCCCCTGCGGCCGCCCAGTTCTCGTACGCCGTGGTCCCCGGCTCGATGACGGCTTCCTGCACCCCGCAGACACACAGACGAGCTATTTTTAACATGCCTCAAGACTGCCAGCAGGCCAGCATCTCCACTGACAAATTGGAAAAAAAGAAAAAAGGTGGATGCTCTCTTTTAAAGGGAATCGGATAGATGTCGTCTGAAAAACCTCTTCCGAAACACTCGCAGATGGGGATCTTCAGATGGATCAGCTGTGCGGAAACTCGAGTCATATTTGGCTTGTTTTGCAGTTTGAAGCAGCTTTCAAAATAGCATACGCCTGATCTCTATTTTCTCCTGATTCACCTTGATCTCCACACACACACACACACACACACACACACTCTCTCTGACACGCTCTGTCACTCCCTACCCTCTAAGTCAGGGTAAAACTGAACTCCATACCTTCTCCACTGTCCCCTGAATGATGATGTCTCCCACGGGGAACAGGATGCCTCCCAGGACGGCCACTAGTGCCCCAACCACGGCTCCGGCGATCAGCCCGCACCTTCTGTTACAGCAGCCCATGGCGTTCGGTGCGTTTCCCTCCGTCCTCTACGTGTGCCTGTCTCTTGGCTGCCTGTTCTCCTGTCTCTGTGTGGCGTGTGCTGCAGCTTGACTGCGTTTGTGTTCCAGGCAGCGGGAGGAAAGCGGCGCAGGCAGGGCTAAACCATTGGAGGGGCTGATGGAGACGCTGAGGCCAGGTAAAGGTGCACACACTCCTCCTGGCTGAGGGCCAGGAAAACCCTTCATTTACAGTATCTAATGGCGCGGTGGGTTCAAGGGTCACTGCAGGTATCAGACCAGGTGATAACGACCACATCAGACTTTGTAGAACGATTCAAAAGGGAAGAGTAGCTTGTTGCCTTGATTGCTGACATTTAATTTTTATACAGCTCCGGGAAAAAAATGAGAGAGCTCTGCACTGAACCCCATTGAAAACCTCCTGCTTGTCCCAACAAATATTGATTTCTGAACTCTTCCTGAGTTAAAACATTGGTATTGTTGTTTCAAAATGAATATAAAATTGTTTTCTTTGCTTCATTATTTGACATCTGAAAGCAATGAATCTTTTTTGGTATTTTGACCATTTCTGATTTTCTGCAAATAAATACTAACTTTGTGCAGAGCCGTGTTGTCAGTAGTTCATAGAATAAAACAACAATTTTAATTTTACTCAAACATTAACATATAAACAATAAAATCAGATGAAATAGTAATTTTAAGTGATGTCTTAATTTTGGTCTCTGAATTCCAGGAGCCTTGTTGTGTTTATCAGATCTGTTGGTGTTCCTGTTTTGGTAAGAAATGTCCTTAAAGATATTCACCCCAAGTTGATACATATCCCTTATTTACAAAATATTATTGCAAGAATCAACTATTTTAGACTCAAAAGACTCCAAATGGAGTTTGAAATGAATGTACATTAAGCTAGTTGGTCACTAATTTTTTATTTTTTTATTTTTTTGAGGGTTCAAAGCAGGTTTTGAATTTCTTACAAAGCGTTTTTAGAATAGCACCAATCAAGGTGTCAGTATGCTGTAGTCAAGATGTTAAATTAGTTCTGGTTTTGTAGACTTTCCTTCATTTTTGTTGATTGAAGTGTTTCATGTTTGTGTTATTATTCCCTCTGGAATAAATCATTTTTGCTCTCTCTGTTTTACTCTCAAAAGTTGTTTAGATGTGGCACCAAGGTATCATTTTAACAAATGAAAGCAACTGATTTGCATCTGAAAAACTCAAATAGCACCTGAACTTTAATCTCAAATCCCATAAGGAGGAGGAAGTTCAAACCATGTCTTTCATCGATCGTATCCCCAACTCCAGCATCTCCCTGCCCGGCTTTCTGACCATATGACCAAACAGATATTTGAAAAGGAGCAGCAAAAGCAAAAGATGTGGATTAGCATCGCTTGCTAAGAACTGATAGCTTAATCCAGGAGACATTACTGGGGATTATCATCTCTGCTACATGAGAGTGTAGCAGAGAGTGTAGTGTGCATGTAAAACATGAGACTGTAGTGCAGCTTCAGAATCTTTGGTCAGAGGCATCTTTAGATTCGTTGTGAGACTGACTGCTTACAGAGATCAGTTCTGATATTTGGAATAAATGACGTATTGTTTTAATTGCACAATACGTCAAAGTATAGCACAGCTAGAATCCTACAATGACATGTCCATCCACCTAAATTGACAGGAAACAGGAGCATTAAGCAAAGAAGCAGTCAAGAGGGTGATGGTGACTCTTGAGGAGCTGCAGATATCAACAGCTCAGGTAGGATTACCTGTATAATGAATACTTTACAAGGCATAATCTGATTTATCTTGTTCATTATTTATCCTACCTCTTGACCTTTATTTTCTTGCCTCCTGCCTCAGGTTACCACAGACTCCAGAAAGTAAAAAGCCACTAAATGGATAATTAAATATTTATTCTCTTGTTACAAAACCCCCTAACTATAATTGTGGTTCAGTCGTTTTATGAGTGATAATGAGGTGAAATGGGTTTATGGTAATTCATCCTCTCTCCATCCTTATCAGGAAACCTTCCTATTGAGAAATGATTGCACATGAGCTTTTGGAGCCTGATAAGAAGAAATGAAAGCTTGTATTTGTGAGCACAATCTCGGCCAATAACGCTGATTCTGATACTTATTATGCTGTTGCAATCCACATGGCTCCACTGTTTTTATTGCCTTCTATATCTTTCAGCATAAATAATGGCTGGTTGTGCAACACTTCTGTGCTTTTCTTATCTAAGGAAACCGATTAAAACTTAAAGGCATATCTTTGCTTAAGACAGAGTTGACCTATCCTTTCCCATAATGCATCTGCATTGTGTGGTTTAGAGAGAAAGTAGACACAAAATTGATTGAATTTTTTTGTCAGTTGTAAATCCATTACAGAAAAAGATGTTCCAATCAACCATTGAACAAGAAACAAGTCCACAGCATCACAGAACCTCCACTGTACCTAACAGTGAGCATTAAGTTAAAATCCCAGCTGCATTTTGTTGAGTCCATTCGCCAGTCATGTCCTCATGTCTTTCCCTTTTTGAAGAGTGTCCAATTGCTATTTTCTAGAAACTCCGAGGACATTCTAAAGTCTAAATCACAAATCAGTGATTCTTGGAAATAGGGACAAAACAGGTCCTATGGATAAAGAACAAAATTTGAATAAAATATACACAAAATATAATTTTTTCAAATATCTGACTAAACTAACCTGGGTCATGTGACACAACAATGTATATTTTCAAGGTATTGGCTGAATATTTTTTTATTTTAAACATTGTAATCAGTGGATGATGCCTGTAAAAGCCTTTGTCCAGGAGCAGAACTCAATACATTATAATACTTAATAAATAAATAAATAAATAAATACTAAAATTATGTATTATGACAATTAAGTATAAGTAGTCATATAAATAATTATAAAGGTATCAATAAATTGAATTAAAAATCATTTTTTTATATTGTCCAACTATGTTGAAATTTGTCCTTTAGATTTTGTCAACACTGTCAGAAATGAAAAGAATGTAAAAAAAACAGGCATTATTGAGGGACACCAGAACTTCTGAACTTCCATGACCACTTCCTTTCTCTTCCTTTGCTAGGAGGGCTCGTTAGCTTAAGGCTAGTTAGCTCTGGTTAGCTAGTTAGCTCCGTTTAGCTTATGTTATTCTTTAGTTTTATCTTCTTTTTATTCCTAACTTTTTTGTCAGAACTATGATGTGTCAACACCATAACTGACAATTTACAAAACTTTGACATTTTGTGAAATAAAAGCTTAATTTTGGTAAAATGTAAAGATTTCATGGACCTGATGAGCTACAATATGGCCTCCTTAGGAATAACATCATAAAAATTGAGTTAGTTTGGCTTTTTGTCACCTCCGTCAGAGTTTTTGACTCTTTCAGTGAAATTATTTTCAAATCTCACTTAAATGTGCAGTTAATTCATTTTAATGTATTTTACATAAATTGCATTACTTCACATGTACCAAGT
>CAEGAF010129416.1:0-15778 GCA_903067075.1 Micropoecilia bifurca
TGTCCAGCTGTCCACTTTCAGTCTGTGTCCAACCAGAGCAGGTATTGTGTAGTTGGTGCTTTTAATCAGTTTTCAGTCAAATTAATTCAGTCCAACTTTATAACAGTCACAAAATGTCACCAAAATCACTCAGTCCCTTTAAAATCTTTCAGAAAATTGCAAAAGTGTATTGAATTGTATCGTTTGCTGAATATTGCGATATATTTCGTATCGTGGGCAGAATATTGTGTATCGTGAGATTATTGTATCACTACAGCCCTAGTGAGATGGTTTTGTCCCAAACATGGGGGTTAACCAAGTTGGACCAATAGGAAAATCCAGCTGCAGTGGCCACAGTTCAACCCACAGAGGGCAGCACTGAGGTCGTTTTATGTTTATTCACACGAAAAAGTAATTAGCTCAGAAACATCAAGCTAGCGCCGTTAAAAACCGATTTATTCATCTTATTTGCAGATGATAGTCGATTAAGGGGTTAGCTACTCTACATAGTAAAGTTTTTATGCATTATTTAATTGATAAACTGGTAAATGGCTGATTTTAGGGGTGTGGAAGTGCAGTCTGCATCTTTTTGTCCCTCTTCTCTCCCTTCACCGTCTCTTCGCCTCCGTCTGCGGAGCCACAAAGGTAACCTTGGGACAGCTGCAGCAAGGAGGAGAGTGCTGAGAAAATCATAACCTGTGGACTCATGCAGACACTGAAGCCTCCGCAGGAATCCCTTAAACACTCCTAAGTCACAGAGTGGCTCATTCATGCACAAACACAGCTGAATACCAGGCATATTTCATTATCCGGCCTGCAGACGCCTCTGTCTCTTTCTCTGCTCTGTTTTCTCTGGGTTTACTGAAACTTCATTTTGTCAGGTGGATTCGGTTCCATTTAGCTCTACAGAGTTTTTTTGCCATTTCTCTGAGTTTTGCACCATCTGACCCTTCAGATAATTTGTTGGGAGTCTCTAAATGTGTCAGTTGTGAATAATTATTCTCGCTGTACAATAAGATGGTTGAAATAATTTTGAAATGTTCCTTTTACCCCTTAAATTAGTAATCAGCGACATTTGTTTCCACACCTCATCAAAACTCCTGCTTTCATACAATCCATCATATTTATTGATAATTTTTTAATTAAATGTATTTTATTAGCAGCACTAGAGTCACATTTTCCTTCTTATGACTGTTTTTCGTTGGTTTAATTGAGACCAGACTGCAGACTTTATCATCCAGCTTTTGGTAAAACGATAAATCATGCAAATGGGAATTATTGAGTTATGTTAATTTATCATGTGATTAATTGATTTATTGCAACTAGTGTTGCCTTCTGTACTATCTGAGTAAGGAAGGAATAGTTTGTTGCCTTTTCTTGCTGTTTTGTGGCGTCTTTGCAGTCCTGACCAGTTGAGAAAGTCGCCTCTACATTGAGCAGTAGAGCCGAGCCAGACTCTGAAAACTCTCTCATCGCTGCAGGACTCGGCGGTTCTCTGCCGTTTCCTCTGTAGGTGTGGATCCTCAGAAGAATGTGGTTGAATTGGGCCGAGCGCTGAGACATGGCTGCCTTAAAAGGAAACGGCAGCAGGGAATGACTCGGTCTGCCTGGGCAGAGTCCGGCATGTTCGCACAAAACAAGGAAGTGTGTGGGAACTGATTTTTAATTAATTCCTAACCACACTGATGCGGCTGGCGCGTTTCTAATGTTTGAGCTTAGAAGCAAAACGAGAAGCGGTCGCATCAGTTTCACCTTAAATGCTCAGGGTGAAAGTTGTACTATGAAACTGTTCTTTTAAAAAACACACACATCTCTTCTTCACAAGCTGCTAGAAATGCAAAGATGTGAAGTTTGTGGCTAATTTCTGCAGTTTTATGTAAAACTTAACCAACTAACCCCGATGGGACAGCGGGGATTTCCTCTTCAACGTGTGACTAAATCCCCCAAATGAACTGAAGATAAACTGTCTGAGTTTATATTCATTTATTTTCATGTAAATTTGTTTAATATTTTGCCTTCAACAGTCTCAGTGCTGCCCTCTTTGGGCTGAACGGTGGAACATGTTGGTTTTTTAAATGCAGCCTTTGTGCTTCCTCTGACTTGAATTAGCTCACTGACGCTGAAAATGGCCGACATCAGATCTTCTTCCTCCAGGAACAACTTCCACACCGAAGAGTGTTGTTGCTACAACCTGTTAGCTCTGATGGGGTAAATCATGCGGTGCACTAATCGATTGGGCCACTAGGGGGCAAGTGGGAGCTCAACAAACTTGTTGCGTATGAATTTTTCTCAGTAAAACTAAAAGTTTATTAGTGCTGCAACTATCGATTATCTTAGTAATTGATTTAGCTATTGATTCTTTTTACGATTAATTGGATAAAAAGCACATTGTGTACATCTTTCATGTAATTTAAGCCTTTCTTATAAAATATCAGAAATACATTAAAAGATTCAAATAAATTAAGAAAATAAACATTTTGCTGCCTAAAATGCCGCATGGCAGAATTTGTTTAGAAGTTTTGGCTGAAACATATTTACAGACCAAAATGTTTTTATCTTAAACTCCTAGTTTTGGTTTAATTACGGCTCTTCAAATGTTTTTGTTTTTTCTTTTGCTTGTTTTTTTTTGGTAAATGACCTATTTTGAGTCTGAATACATCAGTTAGTGATCAGTCAATTACTAAATTGGTTTACAGTTAATCCAGTTATTGATTAATCCTTTCAGCTCTCGTCAGAATCCCCCAAAAAATAGTATTGGCTGGTCAGATTTTTTTTAAAGATGGCCGTTTTCTGGTCGACCAGCAATCGGTGGAGAAAACGGTTTGTTTAATTTGTCTGAAAATGAAAGATCAGGTCAATGTCGGTTCCACAGGAACCCATCTCATTGGTTGACTCATCATTTTTTCTCCTGCTCTAGTTTTTCTTGTGAAAATCCCTCATCTGGACGTCTGGAGGGATCCGACACGTGTTGCGCCCCCAGGTTGTGCTGAGTCGGCCTCTGGGCGGCTCCTGCGCCGCGTGACGCAGCTGCTGAAGCCGTTCTGTGGCATTGTTGGCTGTCAGTGGGGCTGAATAATGAGGAGCTGCTGGGAAACGGCCGGTAGCGTGTGAACGTCTCGGCGGCGCTTTGTGAAGCTGGGAGCTATTGAGCATTAGGGCTGGTTCTGCAGGTTCACGCTGAAGTTCAGGAGCTGAATGGTTTTCCAGCGACGAGGTGAAGGTTTGACCCCACCTTGCTGCGCTGCAGGAATGCAGAGGAAGATTCAGACTCTGCTGCACTTTTCATCGCTGCTCCATCTTTTAATCCCTTAAATCTAAGTGATTAATTTTATTTCAGTCTTTTTGGTCTCTTTTGCTTTTCCCTGGTCTTCCTTTGCGTTCTGTTCACTGTGTTTGATTTGGGCATTCCTTTCCCCCGTAGCAGACAAAACAACCACAGAGCCACTGAACACACACACACACACACACACACACACACACACACACACGCACTCACTCTCCCCCTAATCACACACAGGAAATGGGCTCCCATGCAGGCTCGGCCCGCCTGGCCGCTGAAAGCCAGGTTGGGCCTTAAGGCCATGAAACGTTCCCTCGCTGCTGCTTCTCCCTTCAAGTTCTCCTTCATCTGTCTGAAAACGTTCCTTCTTGCACTTTAAGGTTCATTTTGATGTAAAGATTTTCGGTTTCTCTGTTGGTTCTTGTTCTGAAAAACGTTAATCGACACAGCGTCCATCATTACCATCATAAACTGTTTCTTGTGTTAATTTATTGTTTTAACGTCACTTTTTGATGAGAGCAACACTAAATGCTGCCTGTCATTCCTCCCATCAAGCCTGGTGTTGGCAGCATCATGCTGTGAGGATGGAGCTAAATCCAGGAAAACCATTTTGAGAAAACATTTTACTGGTTGCAGATTGTAAGAATAAAATGACCTAGTCAAAGTAACAACCAGCATTCAACTGAGAATCAGTGGCAATATTTGAGAACTGATGCTCACCAGCTGAATTTAAGGGGAAAAAAAACATGCCACACATTTCAGATTGGTCTGAGTAACTGAATCCTGTTTCGGAGGCTGTGTTTTATTTTCCTCTGATCTTGGACCATGGAGGAGCGTCAGGCTAACGGTGGAAACACATCAGCTGTGACTGAATCGGTTCCTCGTCCCTTAAATTCAGCCCAGACTCTTGGATCTGGACTCGGCTTAACCGAACATATGGACGCTACTGTCCTGGATGCTGCAGCGTTTCCTCCTCCTGTGTGTGTGTGTGAAGCAGACGAGAGCTTCTAGGATGTTGATGATGATTAAGATAATGTGTGTGTGTGTGTGTGTGTGTGTGTGTGTGTGTGTGTGTGTGTGTGTGTGTGTGTGTGTGTGTGTGTGTGTGTAAAAGTGCCTCTGCAGGCGGCTGAATGGGACCTTCTGTTGTCCTGGCCAAACATGGCCTGTCTGCTCATGCATGAGTCCCATATCTGAGCCGTTAGCTCATCCTTAGCCGGTTAGCTTGACTGTGAACAATCTCCCCTACAGTGGCTGCATTGTCAGCCCCGCCGCAGCCTGGGCTCCTGCCAACTGCACCAGATGACATTGGTGAAAGATGGCATGAGTGAGTTGATATTATGATGACCGGCGCTCCTGTTTTCCTAACCCCATGGCCTCTGTGTGTGTTTTCCTGCAGGATGGAGGGATTCTGGAGGGGAGTGTAACGTCCTGAAGACGAAACGTTAAAGTAAGTCTGGTTTCCTCTTTTTATCTCTTTGAAGAAAAGCTTTCAAAAAATAAACATCCACATTCCTCGAAATTCCTTCACAATTTGTCACATTTCCACCACAAACGTGTCCAGATGTGACATTTTAGACCAACGCAGACATGAGAAGAATCAGCTCCGTCCAGCTGCTGGGTCAGCAGAGCCAACTTCTCCCTTAGCACGTTGAAGGTTTTGCTAAATCTGAAAAGGTTTAGCACATTTCACTTCCCCTGAATGAATCTTTCTAGATTAATTGGCTGTTTTGTAAAACTTCAGTTGATTAAAGTTTGACATCGATGTTGACATTTTGGTCATCGACTGTTGATGATTTTTAAAGTCGTTATGTTCTGGATTTTATGGAAGAGGATTAGGGCCACCGAAAAAAAAAGGATTCTGACTTTCTGACTTTAATCTCAGAATTATAACTCTAAAGTCAGAATTCTGAGATTTAGAGTCAGAATTCTGACTTTAAATCTCAGAAATCAGAGATTAAAGTCAGAATTCGGACTTTAAATCAGAAAGTCAATCTCAGAATTCTGAGATTTAAATCTTCGTCCGTATGCTCTTATTTTGAAGTGGGTAAAGTAGATCTCATGCTGTCGATGCAACGTAACGCATGTTACTGTCACATGGTTGAAGTTAGCACCTCAGCATTAGCCTGCAGTAAACACAAAGTTGATTTATCATTAGTTTTGACAAAATATAATGTTGATGTAGAGCTTCAGCATTATCTTGCATTAAAAACAGTTTTGGTCTTCAGCTACGGGAGCCCAGATGGGACAAACTGACCAGGGAGAGGAGGAGAGACGCAGCGAGTCGCTTTATTCCTTTTTAATCTGTCAGAGGAGGCGACTTTATGTCGTTACAACACATAAAACTCATTAAAACAAGAAAGTTTTTACGATGTTCTTTTATTTTGTCTTTCAAGTGAAATACAGGTAAACATTTATAAAGGAGTTTGAACATGAATTCATATACATGAGGATGAATAAAACAACAAACCAGAATCTCTGCTGCTCATTAAAATGAGATTCGGCTCCTGAATTTATCTCCAGGCTGTTAAACCTTCCATATAACACAAAGCCCAAATTCCCAAATGTTATCAGACCAGAAATACATTTTTATTGCAGAAGTGATTTATGTTCTGAAGAAGCTTGTGGGCAGCATGAAGAACCAGACAGTAAAATAAATAACAGTCAAACATCAGAGCTGAGCAGAGAGATTAGCTTGTTTTACCTTTTTAAGATGAGATAAAACTTTATTACCCTTTGAGGTGAAAATGTTCCTTCTGCTCTTCAAACATAAAAGAAAACACATTTATAAAGCCACCAGTTTGCACATAAAATGCTAATTTATTTACTTATGACTTTATGAAAGCCGAGGTGTATTTTCTGATTTAGAGGTTTTAGTTTTTTATCTGGACTCATTATTTTCTGACCATCAGATAAATTCAGGTTATTTATGGAACATCCTGCTGACCAGCAGCAGGTTTGATGGCCTCTTAAGGCAGAATATGAAACGTTTGGTCCTTTTTCTCCAGGTATTTTCATTCGCTCGCTCTGGGATCGTTGGGGAAGGTCTGCTGTCAGCATGAGCTCAAATTAAAAATTTACTGTAGTTTCATGAAGACGCTTTGGATTTTTATGACTTGAATCCAGGCAGCTTTGGAGTCGATTGATAATCAAAACATCCACTGATGATTCAATTATTGATCAGGTTTTCACACAAAGTTCTGTTTCATCATTTAGCAACCAAACTATTTATGAAAAAATATCTGAGCGTCAGGCTGTATATTATTTACTCCTTTATTTTTTCTCTTCCCTTTTCCAATTCTCTCTCCAGTTTTTTCTCCTTTTCTGCCCGTTTGTTTGTTGTTTTATTTTTTTAATTTTCCCCTTTTACATTTTATTTTTTTCCTATTTTAGTTCTTCTTTTTTCCCTTTTATTTATTCCATTTTTTATTTTTCCAATTTTTTACTTCCTTTCCTTTCTTGCTTTTGGTTTATCCACTTTTCTTATCTTCCCGTTTTTGTTCCTTTTTTCTTATTTTCCTACATTTTCCTTTTTGGTTTTTCCTTTCTTTATTTTGTTTTTTTCTCTTCTTTTATTTGTATCTGTGCACCGATTGCGGTTTTATGGCCGATCCACATCCTTAAAAAACCTCACCTACTGATTTTGATTACAAGCTAAATAATTTAGCTTCAAGCTAAATATTACTTTGTAAAGTAAATATTTAGCTCCTATTCAGATATTTAGTTTGAAACTCTTGACATGAATAACCTGGTGAAAATCTGACTCTGAATTATGACAGACATGCTAAAATAAATCTTTATTTTTTGACTTCTCCTAACGTTCGGTGCCGTTCACTTCACGTTTTCTCCCGTAAAACAAAACTCTTCGTCTCCTGCAGACGACGTTCAGCTCAACTGTTTCCCATCATGTCGGCACCTTTTCAGTCAGAATCTGAGGAAAAACCGCAGCTCTGTTCTTTATCGATCCTTCTTTGTACATTCAGTCGTATTTTTGCAGAAGTGAAGTCGTACCTTCTATGTTGACATTTTTCCCGAGTGCTAGAAACGGGAAAAGGCAACATGACAGCACAGGAAATGGCAAACCGACCATTATGGGACTCCGGCTTTCTTTATCTTGGAAAACGGGGCAGTGCGGGCCGAGCTTCAGGTCTCCGCCATCTTGTGGTTCCAGCGCTGCGCCAGCATCCATCCACACACATCAGTAGGTTTGCATAAAGACCGTTCCTGTGGCCCGTTCCCTGTAAGGAGATGTGCTTTCTGATTGGACCGTTTATCGTGTTTATGAAGCAGAAGAACCTCAAAACCAAGTTAACGTCAAGTGCAAGAAGAGAGCGGGTCGTCTCCCCCCGCTGTTCCTCAGAACAGAACAAAATGTACTACAGGGGAACGGTCAGGCCTGAAGCCGTAATTATATGCTTTCTGCTGTAACCTTGGGGTGTGTGTGTGTGTGTGTGTGTGTGTGTGTGTGTGTGTGTGTGGGTTTGTAAGAAACTCTGGAGTGGTTGACAGAACCTCTCTGCTAAACTTCAGCCACGTCTTGTAGATGTTTGACTTTTATTCTCAGATTAAAGGAAAACAGCAGAGATGCATCAACAGCATTAGATTAATGGACAGTTTTATTCCCCGTCTGAAAGCGCTGCGGTCAGACGGGATGAACATTTACATTTTTACATAAAAGTTTTCATCAAGCTCACAGTGAAACACGGTGGTGGCAGCATTACGCTGTGGGGAGGCAGTAAGTGATTTTAGGCTGATTTTAGGCTGTAAGTGATTTTAGGCTGTAAGTGATTTTAGACTGCAGAGGTTCATCTTCCATCGCGGCGACAACAAACGTACAGTCAGAGGTGACAGGATGGCCTAGTTAAAAGCCTTTTGAGAATATGTGGAAAGACTTGAAATTTGGTGCTCAAGCAAGCAGAAGTTTAGCCCAATAACTATTTAACTCAACTAAATATTCAGTTTTAAGCCAAATATTTAGCTTGCAAGCTAAGTATTTAGCATGAGGCCAAATGTTTATCCTTGTACTAAATTAAAACAAAGCTAAATCTTTAGCTTGATAGCTAATTATGAAGTTTGAAGTTGAATCTTTAGCTAGCAAGTTAAATATTTAGCTCAGATAAAATTGTGCTGAATTTTATTTAGGTGTGTCAGAGCAGAAGAGCCTCTGGGAAAACGACATTCAACAGATTTTTGTACACATATAAATTCTTAGGATGATTTATGACTTTCTGCCTCCATATCTGCTGGTCATGATGCTATTTTTACCAGCTCAGGTAAACCGTTTCCCTCCTTGTACTTTTTCCCTGAGCCTCATTCTGAGCTGAAATACTTTCCACCACTGACCAAATCTCTCTTTGACGGATTTATGAGAATCTCCTGCTGTATTTTCAGTCTGCTGGCCTGGGATCAGCGGTGGATCCCAGCAGCCGGCTGAGGAAAACGGGGAGCGAAGGCGTTTCTGCTGCTTCCCTCCACGACTTTATCTGCTGCATGTCAGCCTTAACAGACCAGAACAACCCGGTGACATGTGTACGTTCAAAGCACATCTACTTCTAGTAAGATTTTTAATGGGCTGCGGGGAGACGGCTTTGGGTTTCATCGCACCAAATAAAAGTATAGAAAGTGTATGATTCCATCTCGAAGGAGCTGTAATGACATGTCAAGGAGTTCTGCACACATGGTTCATATAGACGCAGATTTACGGCGAGACGTCAAAGGAAGCTGCACAGATCCTGCTGTGTTGTGGTTTCAGGATGGTGAGGCAGTAAAGCAGGAGGAAGAGGAGCCTGGAGCCGTCGGGGGGTCGGGGGGGGCATAGTGATGATGAGCCCAGATGTGGCGTCTTCCAATCAGGTCGATACGAACCTTCTGTCTCCCTCTGTGGTGTCGATGTGAGAAGCTGATGGGGGGGGGGGATGATATCGCTGCCTGAATCATTCATGACATCTGTGGTGACCCGTAGCAACCGGTAACACCCCCCCCCCCGACCGACACGGCGGCCATGTTGGAGGCAGTCATGAGTTTCCTGGTGAGCCGCTGGTTCTTGATGACGGTCCAGAGGGAGCAGCAGGTGGGTGGAGGGAGATGAGCTGCTGTCAGCAGGAAGACGGGATGGATGTGAGACACAGAGAGAGAGACACAGAGAGACACACACAGAGAGAGAGAGAGAGACAGAGAGAGAGACACACACACAGAGAGAGAGAGACAGAGAGAGAGAGAGACACAGAGACACACACACACAGAGAGAGAGACACAGAGACACACACACAGAGAGAGAGAGACACACACAGAGAGAGACACACACACAGAGAGAGACACAGAGAGAGACACAGAGAGAGAGAGACACACAGAGAGACACACACAGAGACACACACACAGAGAGAGAGAGACACACACAGAGAGAGACACACACACAGAGAGAGACACAGAGAGAGACACAGAGAGAGAGAGACACACAGAGAGACACACACAGAGACACACACACGCAGAGAGACACACAGACACAGAGACACACAGAACAACACACAGACACACAGAGAGAGAGAGACACACAGAGACACACACACACACAGAGACACGACCCACTGCAAAGGACCGGGAGGTGAAAGACGTGCTGTAGAAATTTCCTTGGTCTGTTTAGATGATTGCAACACAAATTATTAGTGTTTGAACATTTCGAATCACTTCAATGCGTCTCTGGACCTTAAAAAGTGTCATTATTTCTATTAGCATTCATGGTCTGTTCTGAGATCTGCAATATGTCAAATTTACTTCTCTGACTTGTTTTGTCCTCTAGACATGGTTTTCCTAATAATAAGTAAAAAACAGTGTTTTAGTTTTCTATTTATTATGGTCGGGACTTTAGGATGTAAATTTTCATTATTTACATTGATTTTAACACAATTAATTTTTTTCTTTTTCACTTTTACATGCAAAAGTTCCAAGCTGGAACCATTTTATCTTCACGTTTCTGGTCACCCGTTAGTCTGACGCACAAGCGACATCTGCCAACAGCAGCAAACCTGCTGGAGGTTAATCTCTGCTTCTGCACGGATCCGATTGGATCTGGAAATACTTCTGTTGTGTTCAGGTTGTGCTAACAGGAGTTAACCAATCAGAGAAGCTTTTCAAGCCTAAATTAGCATCTTAGTGCTAAGCAGTTAGCTGCTAACGCTAATGTCGGCGTTCACAGTCCATATTTCTAAAACAAATCTCCATGAATGATCAGGAGTTACTGAGACTTTGGAAAGATGAGCTTTGCTTTAATCTGATGGTTGAATAAGATTAAAAACTATAAAAAAAATTTGTAGAGCTCATGTCTATTTATTCGATAATTTCATAGCAAAAAGAGTTTCTGATTTGAAAATTGTTCTAATGTTCAGTGTAAAAAGTAACGGACACATTTTCAAAATGTACAACGGAGCATTAAATTAACCCGGAATCGTTTGATTCTGATGGTGAAGCTGCATATTTTCCTATGTTTTGCATTTCAAGGTGAAAACAACTGATTATTTTCTGGTTTTTATAACAGATTCATAATATGACCATTAAATTATCAGACCGACTTCTCTATCAGAACATCATAGGAAAATGGGACATTTTACAACATTTTTAGGCTCCAAGCTGGAACCGTTTTATTGTCATGTTTCTGGTCACCCGTTAGTCTGACGCACGAGCCACATCTTCAATTTTATGGGCATTGAAGGAAAAATGCCCATAAAGGTGAAAAATGTAATGAAGTTTGAAGTCCTGAACCACTGATGGCTCCAACTGCAGCATTAATAACTCACAAACGCATAAAATACACACTGAAATGAATAACACTTGAATTGTTTATCCTCAGCTGTTTTATCTCAGCTCAGATGAAACATAACAACTTAGAGGATGAAAAAAACTCTTCCAGTTGAAGAGTAAATTTATTTTAGTGCTTTTTAATTTTTTTATTTTGTCTAAAATGGGTGTAATCAGCCACTTTTGACTCATTTTTCTGAATTACTTGCTACTTTTGGGAACAGCAACTGACATTGACAAATCATGGCTGACTAATCAGTGTCATTTCCTGTCCTTCTCTCCTACAGATGACAGATTTGTCTGCTAAACTCCATTTAGAGGCAATTTTGGAGACCTAAACAACCGCAACCAGTCAGGCTGACAAGAGGACCAGGAGAGCGATTTGAGGTCCTGCTATCACCGCCACACAGATGTGGAAGTCCCAAAACGCTGCTTTCAAATAACCTGGACGTCGAAAACTGAGACAAGAGAATCGGATCTGAAGGCAGCAGCCATGTCGGATCATAAGGACATGACGCATCGCCACTTACGGCACAAGCTGCAGAGTCTGGGCAGGAGGCTGGACGAACTGGAAGAAGCCACCAACAAGCTGCAGAAGTCTGAGGACGAGCTGCTCGACCTGCAGGTTGGCGCCGCTGCGCATCACGACTTTAACCGTTTGGGTCGAGCTTACAGGGATCAGAACCAAATTATTGCAATCATTTACTTTTAATTAATGCCAAGGTGACTTTGCTTATGATAATTATTAGACCCAGAAATGGATCAGTTGCCTTCAGGGTTAATTTTGGTGGATTATTAGTTTTTCTGCCGTGTCGGAGTAAAAGCATTTTAAAGAAAACTCCCAATCGACGAGACCTGAAGGAAGGAAATAGTCTGTTTCCTCAAAACTGCTGTAAAAATGTTATTCAAATATTGTTTTGCACTTTCATCAAGACGGTTTGTTAAAACTACTTTACCCTGAAATATCCACACTGCTAATAATAATATTATTTGGGGATTTTATCTCTTCAAAAGTGAATTTTTAAAATTCATCCAGTTTTATTTTTACACGAGAATAAATACTATTGATATAAATAATTCAATATTAATAATTCAATATAATTATTCATATCATTAATATAGATTATATAAGTGATATAATTATTACATATAATATTGCTGATGACAAAATATTGTAGAATGTATCAGAATTTTAGCAATAATTTAAATATTGCTGAATTTATTAACATGTAAATTATAATTTTTATTAAAATGCTAGTAATAAAATTATTAAAAATATTGCTAATAATGAAATCATTATAAATAGTAATAATGCACATTTAAATATTGCTGAAAATTGAAAATGTTATTTTTAAAATGCTGATGAATAAGTAAATAGGGTTAGGGTATCAACAAAAGTAGTAATAGTTTATTATTCCAATAATTATTTATTGATTAAAATGATTATCATTAACTGTATTATTATGTTTGCGTTCACATTTTATTTGGTTTTCTTTTATCTCCCAAAGTCGCTTAAGAAAATGTTTAATTTCTTTAAAATTGTGTAGATGTGACACACAAGTAGACTACTTTTTTCTCTGTAGCAACTTTGCCTGAAAAACGTAAAATTTTGCTGCGTTGGCAACAGTGGAGCCCTCTAGTGGACAACCAAAAATACGAAAACAGTGGAGCCCTCTAGTGGACAACCAAAAATACGAAAACAGTGGAGCCCTCTAGTGGACAACCAAAAATACAAAAGCAGTGGAGCCCTCTAGTGGACAACCAAAAAAACGAAGTCTGTTGGCTAGTTGCCCAAAATGAAATCTGAGCTTAAAGGAATGCATTAGTTTTCAAGATCAACATGGGGCCAGAAATGTTTTTCAGTGAGACCTTTAGTCATTTAAATTAATAAATGTGCTTTTTTATGTAGATTAGCTACATAAAAAGTTAAGCTACATAGCTAAGCTATGCTACATTTATGTAGCTAACTTAACAACAGAATGAATATCCATTGACAAATTTGAACTCTAGTCTTCAAACCCAACCTGAAAATAACTCTGTTGCTCGTTCAGTGTGTCTGAAATGGTTGATAAATGAAGACGGGGACAAATTAGAGATTTTGTTTTAAGACAGAAATGATTAATGATTCCCTCCTTTGCAGGACAAGATCATTCAAGCAGAAGGCAGCAACTCGTCCCTGTTGGGTGACGTGGAAGATCTACGGAAACGTCTGCTGAAGATCCAGGGCAAGGATGAGGAGGTACGCAAAGCCGAGGACCTCTGCCGCACAGTCCGCGAGAAACTGGAAGAGGAGGAAAACCTCACCAAGGAGCTGAAGGGCGAGACCGAGCGTCTTCAGCGGAGGATGGCTGAACTGGAGAAACTGGAGGAAGCTTTTGCTAAAAGCAAGTCTGACTGCAGCCAACTGTGCCTGAGTCTCAACGAGGAGAAGAACCTGACCAAGAAGCTCTCCTCGGAGTTGGAGACGCTCAGAGCGCGCTTGAAGGAAGTCGAAGGCTCCGAGACGAAGCTGGACAAGGCGGAGCAGGCGCTGGCGAAAGAGCTGGAGAAGCTCAAGGCCTTCACTCAGGCGTTTGTCAGCGAGCGGAAGAAGCTGCTGGAGAAGCAAAGAGAGGATGAGAAGATCATTCAGAAGCTTTCAGAGGAACGAAAAAGTCCAGATCGTTCAGACTTCATGAGCTCAAGAATTGAGGACGAACTTTCTTCCACCGCGCTCTTCACAAGTAAACTGGCAGGGAAGAAGAACCTTGACTACCTGAAGCTAGCAGATGAGAAGCTAGGCATCATCAACAAGTCTGAGATCAAGAAGGGCTCGCAGGAGGAAGATAACAAAGTAAAGGAGCTGACTCAGGAAGTGGAGAAGCTGAAGAACCGCCTCAAGCAGATGGAGGCAATGGAGGAGGATCTGAAGAACTCCCAGTGCAAGAACGGCGAGCTTCACGAGAAGTTTCAGGTGGAGCAAAGGCGATCTCGCCAACTGAGCGAACAGGTGGAGCAGCTCCGGATGCAGCTGAGTGGAAAAGCTGGGATTGGGGGTAAAGGAATCGGGAATGTCGAAAAACACGGCAATGGAAGCCCTGCGAAGGTCCTGGAGAATGGCAGAGCTGAGAACGAGGAGGCGATATCGACGGGCTTCAGGCAAGAGAAGCCCAAATTTAAAAGTTCTGCAGCATTTACAGAGCCGGGCTCTCCAAAGCACCGGGTCCGGGAGCTTTCCCCTCAGCACCGGAGAGAAACCATGCTGAGGGGCAAAGGCGAGAGTTCCCCAAAGATGACCAGGCGGCCTCTGAGTCCTGCTCTGAGGAACAGACGGACTCCCAGAACCACGTCTGCTACCGTTTCTTCAGACAACGGGGTCGCGTCTCGATTCCCAGAGGAACGCCCTAAAGGAGCCTCGCATACCTCCGAAGTCAAGAAGGCGTCCGTCCTGAGCCGCTACCCTCCAGCTGCTAACGAAGCGAAGCCTCAGAGGTCGCCGTTCAAGCAGACGGACGCCGAGGCGAAGAACAGAGAGAGGTTCTCTAAGGCGTACGGAGGCAGTGACACCGAGTCGAACAACTCCGACGCCGTGCCAGAGAGCGTTGGCGTGAACAACGAGTCTGCAGCGGAGAAGGAGGCGGTGTCCGCCTCCGATCCGGAACCAGCAGCCGCCGTTCAGGAGTCTCTGCCGTCCAAAGCCAACGGGTCGTACACGGCCTACAGATCCCACGTCGCTCCGCTGCTGCCCAACGACCTCGGCTCAGACAGCCATTCATCTGCATCTGAGACCGAGTCCACCGGCTCCAGACCCTCAGAGGTGGAACCTGTGGCTGAGACGATTAGCGCGTCGCTGAGCAGCAGGACGACCAGCTCCAGGTACGCCAGATACCCAAACGTCCACGACTCGCAGTCGGAGGGCTCTTCCTCCAGGAGCTCCTTCGACGAGGAGCTGTTCAGCAGGGCGCCGCCGGCCGACGGAGGCGGCCGCCACACTCCCGTCCAGACACCGTCGGCCATCGAGATCCAGAGAGTCTGCAGCCCCCGGGAGGCGCTGAGGTCAAAGGCCGTCATCAAGCCCGCGATTGTTGAGATCGACAGGAAGGAAGTGATGATTTCAGAGTCCTTGTCGACAAACGGCAAACCCAAGATCTCCTCCAAGCCGATTGTGAGCAGCAGCAGCAAAATGACCAGCAGCATCACCATCTACCCCAGTGACCCCAGTTCCTCCAGAACCAGCAGCCGCAGCAGCAGCTTGTCCAGCGAGCCGATGCCAGTGAAGGAGCGTCACACGTCGACCAGCAACTTCGTCATAGGTAGGTGCAGAAAGTACGACCGACATAATAACAGCAATCATTTTAATAACTGATAATGATGCAATTCTTATGCAATTCTTAAGTATTTTTATTAGTTTTATTAGCATTATTATTCAAAAATGTAGTGTTATAATAATGTTATGCGTGATTATTTATAGGATTATTAATTGTTTTCATTAAATGATATCAATATAGTGATACAATATTCTCATGATACGATACACGATATTCTGCCCACGATACGATATATATTACGATATTCAGCAAACGATACAATTCAGTACATTGTGCGATTTTCTGACAGGTTTCAGAGGGACAGAGTGATTTTGGTGGCATTTTGTGGCTGTTATAAAGTTGGACTGAATGAATTTAACTGAAAACTGATTAAAAGCACCAACTACACAATACCTGCTCTGGTTGGACACAGACTGAAAGT
>CAEGAF010129419.1:0-10282 GCA_903067075.1 Micropoecilia bifurca
TGTGTGTGTGTGTGTGTGTGTGTGTGTGTGTGTGTGTGTGTGTGTGTGTGTGTGTGTGTGTGTGTGAGTGTGTGTGAAAACCTTCAGCCAGAGCCTGACCTGCCGCGCTCCTCCGCCCCATGGGAGGGCGCTCTAAGTGGGCTAGACAGAGAGGCCGACCGGGGGAGATGGAGAGCCTCGGCTGTGGAGGTTAACAGGGTGTTACTGCGTGTGTGTGTGTGTGTGTGTGTGTGTGTGTGTGTGTGTGTGTGTGTGTGTGTGTGTGTGTGTGTGTGTGTGTGTGCACATCTGCAAGAGAGTGGAATGGGCTAATTTGTGTGTGTGTGTGCCTTAATGAGGTAGGGATGGATGGAAGGCGAAGGCGGCTTGGCCGGCCAGGAAAGGCTCTGGCCTCTTTTGGGCCGTATGATGTCCGGCTCAGAAACGCGGCGGCGCCACCCGGGGGTGTCAGCAGGCGGGACGCATCCCTGCCTCCCTCCTGGTTTCGCTCCTTCAGCCCCACTTACACACTCACTCCTCTCCATCGCGGCTCCTGCCACAGTTTTCACTTCCTCCCTCTTCCTGTCTGACTCCCCCCTGCCGTCCCAGAAGATCCAGCCCCTATGCATATTTTAGCCCCTCTCCTCTCTTCCTCTCTTCTGTGCCTCTCCCCAGCGTCCCATAAATAGTGCAGACGTAAGCTGGTAAATAAGAGATGTTTGTGCTCTGTGTGTGTGTGTGTGTGTGTAAATAAGAGATGCTGTGGCCCTGATCACTGACGTCCTCCTGGATCTCTCTCTTTCTCTCTCTTTTCCTCTCTTTCTCTCTCTTTCTCTCTCTCCAGCTTCACAGTCGACTCAGTTTTAGTTTTGCTCTCTTCTCTTTGTTTATTTCAGCTGCAAATATCAGAACCCCAACAACAGTTTTCACATCAGGAGCAAACAGCAACCTGCTAGCCATCGTTGCTTCTGGTTTAGCATAATAGTATGTATTTACACTCATATGTATATTCCAGACCACCTTAAACTGGAGCCTCACTCACCCAGTGACTCTCATACATTCATACATCGATTCAATATGCAGATGTAACATTCAGATTAAACTGTTTTAGGGCCTCTTGCCACTTTAAATCTAAATAATTTGTTGCTGGCCAAGCCCCCCAACTCAATGTTTACACTCACAACTGAAAGTATCTGCATACAGATGTGCAATTATGCAACCACACAACATTGAAAAGCAGAAGTGGAGCCTAATGCGCAGCCAACAGGAATTGGTTTCCGGATGGAAAGTCAACAGTAAAACGCTTGTCTTTTCCAGCAGCCGTTGTACAGCAGTAAAACCAGCTGACCAAACGTGCTGGGGCTTCACTTGGGTTGCTAGGTGACGGGTGGAACTCTGCTGTGGTTGCTAGGTAACGGGTTACATTTAGAAGGTTTTTGAAGAGGCTCATTTTTCAGGCACCAGAAAGTATCTTATTGTACAAAAACAGCTTGGTGGGTTTTCTCCAAGCACTTCAGATGTTTTTAGAAACATTTGAGATCCAAATTTTAATTTTGCTTTACAGGTTGCTTTGAGGAATTGATGCAAAAGCCATTAAGGAACATTTTGCTGAAAGAAAATAGTTTTATGTTTTTATTTTTAATCAAGCCAAAGGTTGGATTTGTCTAAATATTCCAGCAGGAGATGTACATCTGTACCGGCAGGTTACCAACAATGTACCATTTATGTTCAAACTTTAACAAAAAATACCATCTTAATCAAAAAACAGTGTGGAATTGAACCCTGTTACTTGATGGGCTTGATTCTGTGTTGACACGATGTTCAATATTCATGTGTCGATTATTCATGTTCTCTGACAGTTTCACTTCCTTCCCAAGCCTCCAGGAGGCACTATGCTGCATAACTCATCTCCTGGTCTCTGCACCTGTTGTTTTTTGATGAACTGAAAGAAATACTTCCAACCAGCAGCAATTTTTACATTTGTTGCTTTATTTCAAGCCATGTAAAAGAAAAAAAAAGCATATTATGCGCTTTAGTAGGTGAAAAGTGTGTAAATATATACACAAATACATACAGAAATAAATAAACATACAGTAAGAACAAGACATTGTCTGAGTCATCAAAGTCATGTATTATATAATAATACTGTAATAATAACACATTTAGCTCAAAACGAAGTGTGAAGAAGACAAACTTCGTTACTTATTTATCCAAATATCTATGACTGCGTACTTTGAAATGTAACAATTTGTGCTGTTTCTACCACTGATGTCACTCCTACCATCTTTACCAAATTAATATTTTAATTATATACTAAACAGAGGAATGTGATTTTCCTCTCCTCTTTCTGTTCTCTGATGTTTTAATGTTTCAGTCACAAACATCAAGTTTTCCTGAATTAATCAAACCTGTCGTGGAAAATCCTGAAAATGTTCATTCCAGCAGCTCTTGTTTGCTTCGTTTCCGGATGTTTTTACGAAACGAGCTTCGTTTAAATAATCCCGTCTCTGTCTGACTCTGAGCCTCTCCCTCTAACTGAATTATGGAAATGTGTGTGTGTGTGTGTGTGTGTCTGAACTGGGAAATAAGGTCTAGGTGTGTGTGTGGAGTCACAGTGTGTACCCTCTGATCCGTGCTTCCCTCGGCTCTGTGTGTGTGTGAATTTGATCCGTAGATCCCTGCGGCGTTCCAGGGGAGCCTGCTCAGCTGCCCCACTGCTCTCTGGGAAACGCTGTGTTATTAGAGCAGGGACCTGGGACTCACACACACACACACACACACACACACACACACACACACACACACACACATACATATTTTTACCTCTCTGAATCCCCAGATCTTTTTTTTTTTATGTTTTCCATCAGGGAGAAGAAACAGAAAGATGTTGCTAACAAAAGATCCGCTCTGCTACGATTCTGCTGAAAACATTCATTGTTGTTGTTAAACTACGAAGAATCAATCAAAGAATCAATAACTGGGTTTGATTATTAGTGTGTGAAGAAACACTATCCAGACTCTGTTTGCAAATAAATCACTTAATTTAATGTAGAAGTTAAGATAATTACCAACACAGAAGACATTTAGTTATTTTATAATAAATAAAGTTGGTTTCTAAAAAAGCATTGCATAGCTTTTCTTATTCTTATTTCTTATCATTCTGACGATCGAATAAAACATTTAAATCGGATTTTTAAAAGTATATCTTTTATCATCTTTATCATCTAGTATCATCTTTAAATATTTTGAACTAAACATTAAAAAATAGAAGTAAAAATAAATTTCTTAAATGTTTTCTTATGCTTCTATTTTTGATTAAGCATTTTTTATTTCGGCTTTATTGCCTACAAATTAAATATACGTATGTTAGTAATTTTAATGTAATTTTGTATTAATTTTTTCATTTTTATGTTATTTCTTTATTAATTTAGTTAATTAGTTATTTTTCTTTTTGCTGATCATTTTGTTTGTGTATTTCTGTTTATGCTATTTTTAGACTGCTATAATTTATATAAATTATTTTCAAAAATATTTATTTATCCAATCGTGTAATTTAAGAAAAATATTAACTTTTTTACTTAATTATTATTCTAAGTGTTGTTGGAATGAGTTACTTTTAATGGTTAATTTGTCATTTGACAAACACTGATGTGTGATAAACATATTTTCTCATCCTTTCTTTCTAACCTGAGTTGGTTGTTTTGGTTTTTCTACATTTTTTTGGGATTTTCCTGAAGCTCCGGTCTCTTCCAGGGAACAGCTTCCTGGAAGTCAAACTAAAGGAAATGTGTAAAACAAAGCTCCGGACTAAAGAAGCGTCTTCCTCCTGCTCCACTGAGCCTCAGTTCACGTCTTTCTGCCAGGTTCCTGTGGATCGTGAAGAATAAATAAACATGTCCGCCTCCCAGGAATTGGTTTTGTGGCATTATGACAGCGACATGGAAAGCCGGAACGCTCCGCTGCTCCCCCTGAAAACATCTCTAACCTCTGGAACGCCGAACTTTAAAACGCTTTATTGTTTTATCCCACATCTCCTCAGTCGTTCCCTGGAATATTTTCCCCTCAGGTTGGTTTCTGCGCAGGTATTCCTGCTGGAAGTGAGGTCACTTCCTGGTTCGGAGCGCCGACGTCTGCCTGGCCGCCGATGTTTCCGTCATGCTGAGAGTGTATTTTTGGTCGTGTTTACCCTTCCGGGCCCGGCTGGTTGGGCCAGGAGCCGCAGGAGAGGGAAGTCGCTCAGGGGGGCAAACAGGATGCGGTGTCAGAGGTCACGGGGTCGTCGCCTGCCCAATTTCATACGCTGGGAATGTCAGAAATATGCACTTTATGAAAGAAACTAAGAGATTAGGAATTAAAACCATCGGTTGATGAATTCATCTAAAGGTGATCGAGTCATTGATATTCGGCCATTTTCTTAAAACCCTCCATTTTTCTTATATTAAGAGGATCAGCAGTTTTTACATGACTTGCTGAATTAAAATATATATACAATTATTTTGGGGGGTCAAATGTTTTACTTATAATCTCAAAATTCAGACTTTTTCCTCATAATTCTGACTTTAACTTCCAAAATTTTGACCAAATCCTCATGATTTAAACTTTAAACTTTTCTCAGATGTTTTTCTCAGATCTCTGACTCTTCATCTCTTAACGTTGAAAAAGTCAGAATTCTGAGATTGAAGTCAGAATTTCAGTGGCTTTAATCCTGTTTTGTAAAATACTGACTAAGTAAACAGAAAGTTTTTGGTGTTTTTTCCACATTTTTAAACTTAAAAATTAAAAGATGAACAGAATGAAACCTGTGAAAGACTTCATCCTCCAGGAACAGCCATCTTTGTTTCTCTTACAACTGGCTCCAGGAAAACCAGCGGCGCCCTCAGCTGGATGGAGGCCAAACTACACCTTTAAGAGAAGATCTAAGTGGACGTTATTAATCAGTTGGAACTAATGTTGATATAATAAACTATTAATTGATGCAACTATGTATTGGTGCCACGCTAAGTAAGTAAAAAAATTAATTACCAGAATAGTCAATATAATCCCTTTATTCTAATAATATGACTTTATTCTTGTATTATTTTTACTTTTTGCATATACAACTTTATTCTTGGAATACTTGGAATATATTTTCATAATATTTTACTTTATTCTTGTAATTTTGTTAATTTTTTTCTTAGCATAGCTCTAACACTTCATCATAAATTGCCAATAAATCGTAAGTCGATCAGTAGTTAGCGTGGCGGTAAGGAGCTGATCGGAAGCGAAGGCAGACAGAGACGGATGGAGGATCCGGGGATCCGTCGAGCGCTGGGTTTATTTTTGGCCTGCTCCCTGGGCGGCTTCCTGTCCGGGGCGCCAGGGAGCGGCGGAAGAGGACGAAGACGACCCATCTGCCGGCTCCAGACGCGGCTGCAAACGCTTAAAAGTGGTGCTGGAAGAGCTTCAGCTTGGAGCTAAAAATAAAGCGAAACTCTCGGAAAACCACAGGGGCGACTGAGGTGATCCACCGTGCGGCGTCGAAGGAACCCACACGTATCTGACAGATTCCTGCGCTGACAGACGGTCGGCTGAAAGGTGGAGCCGCCACACACGGACACACCAACGGCATCGCTTCCCCTTCCTGTTTCTAAAACAGACCTGGCACCTGAGAGCAGACCTGATTTAAGGTCTGGTTGCATCATTACGGAGCAGCAAATCAGATTCCAGCAGCGGCTCCCATGTAAACAGATACCTGTGTGATACCTGCATGCACAAACACACTGCAGCACATTAAAGGTGACAGAGCAGAATGGATTTTTTCTCATCCTTCTTTCTGCCGCTCCTCCTGGGATTCGCTGTGTCTGTGTCCGGTTCTGTTTTATGTGAATCTGGTCACATATCTGGTCATGTTTTCGTTTTGTGGGGGTGCGGACTGCGACAGGGCCATATTTCCCATGAGCCCACGGCTCTGCAGGCTTTAGCCTCGCTCTCTCTAAGCACTTTAGGAACAACAATAGCAGGCCTGGAACGGCTCGGCTGTTTCCCGCTGTAGCCTGCAGGTTTTCAGCGGGAATCATGGTGAAATAAAACCCAAACCGCAGACCAGGTGCTTCATTCATGCTCATTTGTTTTAGAGTGAAAATGATTCACTGCTCGTCTCACTTGTGGTTCCCATCTGATGGTCCAGCAGATTCGGTTTGATTGGGGAACAAAACGGCAACGTTTTTTTTTTACATTTTCTGTGTCAAACCAGCCAAACTGACTGAAAACCTGACAAAATAACTTTATCTTTAAAAAATAATAGACTGAATTATGGGTGCACCGATTTGTTGGTGCCCATTTCCTTAATATTGGAGGTTGTGATTGGCTGATAGTTGCAGCCAATTTTCTCCACAACCCAGAGGTCAAAGGTCGGCTGTCCTCTTCTGCCCTCCAGTGGGAGGTTTGTCCAGCACACCTGCCCACCAGGGCATGTCTGTTTGTGCTGATAACAATATTTACCAACTCAGCAACTTTCTTATTATGTTGAGCAACATTTCAGACAAAATAAATTGGTATTGGCCTAAGTTGGAATTGCCAGGTCAGGTTTTTAAACATTGTCAAATTGGTGATCTGCAACCGGAGCAACCCTAGAATAAATATATCCAACAGTTCTTACAATATTAAAAGAAGTGAGGACTGCATAGATGTTCCAGCAGAGCATTGTGTGGAAGCGATTCCGCACTCTAACAGACTCACACTGATCGATTTCTCTGGCTGATCAATACTGAGCCCTAAGAACCACAGAAACCGATTCTGTGGTTGTGTTTCTGTGACGTAATCGGTCCAGCGTACCGTCATTCCTCCCTCCTGGACTATTCCCAGTCCACCAAACCTCTCCACCTTTTCCTTTGGTTTCCCTTGCAGATGAGTTTCTCCTGGCTCGTTTAAAACAGAATGAGCCTGACCTCTTCTGGCCGCCAGAGGAACTGCATGACGCTGAGGCAGAGGATGGGAGAAAGCGATGAAGAGGAGGAGTGTTTTCCATCATAATGGGGTCAGCGGCCCCCAGTGAGATCTCCCCGCTCGCTGCATCGGCCTCCGCAAGGAGAGGACACTTCCTCCTCACCGGCCCGATGCTTATTCTGCTCATTTGCTGCCGTATTTCTGCCACAGCCTGCATGTTGCTCTCCTGCGGGGCTGAGGGCATTAATACTCTTTACTTTCCTCTGGATGGACAAGTTCAGCCTCTAAAGCTTCGCCACAAACGCACCAAAGGGCTCAACCAAACATGCACGGCTAGATAAGCGCCCGTAGAAAGACAAATAAGTCTTTATCGAGCCCAAACCACGTTTAATCCGTTCCATTCCTGCCCCATCCGCTCCAGTCTGTTCATCCCTCCATCCGCCTCGTTTTCCCTCCCATCCACTTCTGTTGGGTTTTTTTTTCTTCCTGATCGGAGAGAAGCAGCGATTAATCTGAGAAAGCTGCTCTTAGTGGTTGATTGGGGAAGAGCTCGCTGGGAATTGTGTGTGTTTGTGAGGAAGCAGAGAGGATTTCTGTGGGAATTGGTCTTTGTGTGTGACACAGACAGAAAGAGAGAGATTTTTAGGAGGTGTTTTCGTCTGGAGAAAGCTTCGCCATCTGGGGAGAATCACAGAGGAAATATCTCCACACATTCCCAGAGAAATCCCTGCAGCCATCTCCCCGTCCTCCTGCTTCAGATGTAATGCTATCGCTAACTTCTGAACCGGCAAATCCAGATTATCCTGAGTTCAGTTCCCATCTGAAGCTGGTGCAGAGCAGCCACACGACACATCTGTTTCAAAACCTTCAGATTTTACTCTTTTATTCACTTAAAGGGGAACTAATATGCAAAACTCACATTTTGCACCTTTTTGTGCCTCCATTTGGGTCTCAACTGCTTCTAAAAAAATAACACCCAGCTGTGTTTTTTTCAATAATTTTAAGTTTTTTGGTGTCTTTAAAATGAGCTGTTTCACAAACCTTTTCATTAAGTCGCAGAGGGCACTGCCCCGTTACCTAGCAACCCCGGCGGAGTTCCGCCCGTCTCCTAGCAACCCAAGCTGAGCGCCAGTTGGTTTGTACAATGGAAAAAACAAGTGTTTTGTTGTTGATCTACCTTCCAGAAATCGCTTCAATGCGTTCTTGTTGATTGTGTAGGAGGCCCCACTTCTGCTTTTCAATGTCGTATTTGTTTTCAGCCATATTCTTGTGCTAGTGAAAACGTTGAGTTGGGGTCGTGGTCAGCAGCAGTTTCCGTATTTAAAGTGACAAGACGCCCTGAAACAGTTCAAAATAGGCAGAACTGAGCAGGATGAAATGTCGTTGTCTTAGAATTATTTTACAAAATCTTACTAATATGTTTTATGTAGACCATCCTACGTTCACATTCAGCTGATTTTGTTTCCACCCTGTGTTGATTTAAAATAAAACTCGTTGTAAATCTCAGCAGCGTTTCACCTGGAGACCCTCCATCAGTTTCTGTTTGTTCTCTCGCTGCTGATCTGAATTTTAATTTTTTAAAACGATGGACCTTTTTTTCATTGTAATCAAGTGTTGATGCTCTGATGCCTTTGGAGAGATGTGAGTGAAAGCGTCTCCGAGGTGCCGAGATGCTTTCTGTAAAATATTAATCACAAAATGGGAAGACACCAGGGTTTACCACATCTGAATAAACACGCCGGGTTTCCATTGAGGGTCCGACGGAAACAACGGAAACCAACACACACAGACAGATTAAATCCAGGCTGGTTCAGACTGGGCTTAAGGTGCTGCCAAATGCACTTTAAATTAGCTGCTTCTTGCTATGCATGTTAGCAGGTCAAAGGTTAAAGTTCATGCCGAATTAGAGAGTAGAGCATCTTAGAAGAAAACCTTTAGCATCACAACTTCGGTTTGTAAAGTCCTGAAGACTTCAGGAACAACATTTGTTTCACTGCAGGAACTACGGTTTGAAACGATTAATCGTGATTAATTGATTAATTGATTGAAATAATCAACTGATTTAGTAATTGATTAATTGTTAACTAAAGCACACAGACTCAGAAAAGGACAGTAATTGATTAGAAGCAGTTATTAAGAACATAAATATTTTGCATAAAATCTTCTAATCAAAACTCCTCAACCTGCAATTACTGTGTATTTTCCTATTAAAAATAAAATTGAATTATATTGTCTGCTTGTATTGTTTAGTGTATTTCTAATATTGTATAAAAAGGCTTCAGTGGTTAAATAAAACTGCAGAATGTGGCAAATTTTTTTAGCGCATGAATTGTCAGAATAATCTGTTAATGAAATCATCTTTAGTTGCTGCTTCTGTAAATGGCCTTTTTTGAGTCTGCATCTGTTAACAATTAATCAATCACTAAATTAGTTGGCTATTATTTCATTAATTGATTTTTCACAATTAATTTAATTGATTGCTTTAGCTCTAGCTTGGCAGAGTGTTTTAGACTTTCACCAATGCAGTTTAATTATAATTAAATTGCATAGGTGGATTTTATGTAGTCAAGCACAGTAGTTCTTTTAAAAACTCCACTCTGGGGCCTTGTGTTCGAATGTTTCCACAGCTCAGTGGCTGTATTTCCATGTCAGATGTCCACAAAATGTTGTCAATGTTCTGCTAATGTCTGAAAAAATCTATATTGCAATTGAGGTGTTTTCATTCATCAAGAGTCACATTTATAATCACGTGTGAATAAGTTTGTTCATACAGTAAGTCATTAAAAACATGCTACACTTCCTATCTTCTTTGGCGTCTCTGCCAGTAGTAACATCAGGTGGATCATGTGAATCATATGAACCAAAAACATTTTTTCCATTTCTCCATTAGTTTGGCAAAATAAACTAACTGGAATACAGCCTCATCCTTTTTATCAAAAAGTGTGTTTCAATCAAGCCCATTTATTTTCCTAATTCCAATTTGCAGTGAAAATGCAGGCTTTGAAGTGAAGCAATTATGGAAACAAAAATGGGTCAAAACCACTTAAAAAGGTTGTACAACCTGCTTCTTCTGCTGCTTGGTGAAAGTTGGAAAAACGTGATTCTTTTCGCAGAAATCCAATTGATTCTGATTAAATTGATTCTACAATTTTAATATGTAGTGTTTGTTTACAGAAACACGTAAAACTGCACTTTTCTGCCGACGCCTTTGGTTCTCTTTCTTCTTTTGTCAGATTGTCTGAACTGAAGAGACCTTGCTGTTGGTTCTGTGGGAGGCGGTTGAGTTTCTGTTCTGCTGCTGCGTGTGTGTGTGTGTGTGTGTGTGTGTGTGTGTGTGTGTGTGTGTGTGTGTGTGTGTGTGTGTGTGTGTGTGTGTGTG
>CAEGAF010129437.1:0-16775 GCA_903067075.1 Micropoecilia bifurca
CACACACACACACACACACACACACACACACACACACACACACACACACACACACACACACACACACACACACACCCACATTTTCACAAAAAGCCTGAAGCACCCTGTTGTTTTCTCAGAGCTCTCGGTTCGTGGTCCCAGTCAGCATCATTCGAGGTTCGGTTTTCAGTTTTTCCTTTTAGCAGAAGCAAAAAGCCTCGGAGTGAGGGAACGCAGGAGAGGATGTGTGCAGCTGGATGGTCGCTAACGCTAGCGCTGATTCGCCTTGTTGGCTCAGGTGAGTTAAAGGAGCTTGGGATGTGCAAAGTGAGAAGGAGCTTGACAACTTCTCCAAGGAACAGGACAGATGATGAAAGTGTAAGATCTGAAATGGGGATTGTTTGTTTTGGTTTGGTGCACATAAAAAAGGATCGGGTAAGATGCACACACTCCTAACAGGATTCATAACAGGTGGATGATGTGTTGATGACTCTATATTGATTTTAAGTAGACCGAAAAAATAGAATCTGCAGCCATAAGAGCTTAAATCAGAAGTGGGTAATATGTGCTGTATTTCTGGGCAAATATGAAAGCAAAACTATCTGTAAATATGTCTGAAGGATATTTGATCTTTAACTTTGAAGTTGAGAAAAAGAGTCAGATTGTTTGTGAAATTGACACAAACAAATTGAGTCAATTTTTCTCCTAACTAGAAGTTATGTGCCTAACTTAATGGATTTTAAGACTAAAAATTAAAATCCAGAAATTGGTAAATCAACTGACATATTTTAGCATTAAATTTGTAACCTTTACGTTATTGTAAAATTTGTAGAATTACACAAATAACAAAAATGGGTAAATCAATCAAGTTTATCTGGATATCACATTCCAGCAAAAAGGCAGTTCAACGTGTTTTGCATCTTAAAAACAGAACGATGAAAAGTCATAAAAACAACAGTCACCAATTTGAGACCAGTAAAGAACATTACTTTTTGTCAAGTGCCTTCATCAAAATCAGCATTAAGACATCAAATATGCTGGTTAGTGTTTTCATTTATCACGGTTCAAACAGGAGGGTTTTAAATCTAGACTTAAAGGAACTTCGAGTTTCAGCTGCTTTGCAGATTGGATGTAAAACATCTTTGCTCCAAGAAATGATAACTTTATAATGCATTTCTTTGTTTGTTTTTTAATTTGAATCCCAAATTCAAAATAGCTTTATTAATACAGCCACTTCTCTGACGGAAATAACTGAAAACATAAAATAAAATAAAGATTTCAGTTAATTTAACATAATAAGCTAAACGGTGCCCCAGCAGGCTGGTAATGGGGAAACTGGACCTGTAGCGTATAATCATCCTGACAGCCAGTCCGTCTGCTGTGGGTGAGATCATCAGATAGGAGAACAGTCTCGGGGTTCGCTGGAACAATGGCCGATCCACAAAGAGGAGTAGGTTCTTTTGACTTGGGCAGGGTGTCCTTCCTTCCTCAGAGGAACACGCTGGGTGGACTCGGCCCGCCAAGAAACAATGGCTCACAACAGATCAGCAGAATGGGTAATATTTCACTAGGTGGCAACATTCAGTTGACCCTGGCCTTCCCTATGCAAAGGCAGGAGATTCTGAGTCATGAGGTCATGCCTCACAATGCCAAAGTAAATAGACGGAGGGATGCATTGTTGTATTCATAAATAGGTTGGAAGTCGGCATTGTAAAGGCTTGTAGGATATAACACGGATGAGCAAAACATGACTGACATGGTTCAGTTTGTAGATGTGAACACAGTGGCTTCCTAAAGTATTCACACCCCTGGAAGTGTCCCATATAGTCATATTACAACCACAAACATAGTTCATTTTAATTTAGCGGAAAACACAAAGTGATATACACTTTGTGAAGTGGAAAGAAAATTATACACAATTTCACAAAATAAAAAACTGAAAAGTGGAGTGTGTAAAAGTATGCAATCCTTCCTGAGTCAGCACTTTGTGGAACTGCTTTTGCTAGCGTTCCAGGGTTTGTCTCTGCCAGCTGTGCTCAGGGAGTGACTGAACATTTTTGCTCATTCTCCTTCACAAAAGCAGTTGCAGCTCAGTCAGGTAAGATGGAGAGGAAACAGACGTTTTCAGATCTCACCAATCGTTCTCGTTATGGTCTGGACTTTGACTAGACCATTGCACACAGTTTTTTATTTGCAATCTTCACAATGGTGTACATTTTTGTCTTCTGTGTCAAATTCCAATGTAATATATTCATGTTTGTGGTTCTAACGTGACAGAACATGAAAAAGTTCAAGGGGTATGAATACGTTTCCAAACCACTGTATAATTTGGGTTTAAAAAATTGTTTAAAGTTATAGCAATTTGAGTAGATGTAAACTTTACTAAATGAATCTCTCTATAAATGGTTTTGGAAATTCCAGTTAATCTAAAATAATTTTAAGAAGTTTAGTCTGTTTTAATGTCAGTGAAGGAACAAAACTCATTTTCTGGTTTTAACAGTGTATATACCTGGTTTCATCTGTCTCTACTCATTGTTTTGCGTTTTCAATTCAATTCCATTCAAAAATACTTTATTGATCCCATAGGGAAATTAAATGTTGTTGTAACTCATTCTCTCGCTCTCTGTTCCCTCAGCTTCCTCCTCTCCCATAGCTCCTCCTGCCTCACATCTACCATCTCAGATATTTCCTCCCTCTCCTTCGCCAACTGACCCCCCACCCTCAACTCTTGGCCTCCCATCCCTGACCTCCACCAGCAGCTCCATGGAGCTGATGACCACAACAAGCTGCAGCCTGCGGATTTCGCCTTCAACTCTTGTGGTCAAGTAGGGCCTAAATTGAAAGAGTGGTTAAAAAAAAAAAAGAACATTTTCCAATAAACTCTCCTGTTTCAGGTTTGGAGATCCAGCAACCGCTAACTGCTCGAAACCAAACCATGGGTATTCTGTGATGGGCTGGGAAAAACTACCGGTAAGACAGAGACTTCCTGGCTACGATGTCATGCTAGGTAAAGATGAGATGTCTGGAGTTTTAATTAAAAGACAATGAAGGCTTCAGAATTTTTGAGTTTTGAATAAACCATATTAGTGCTTATATATTAAAGCAGACATGTTTATATGTTGCTGATGCTAAACTTTTACTCGTTGCATGAATTCCCATGTAGGGCCGGCCTAAGGCACATGTGATTTTATTAGCTACTTAGGGCCTCCACTCCACCAGGGGGCGCCCAAGAGCAAAAGGCTAGCAAAATAAAATACATATAAATTTTTTTAATAACAATGAATAATACAAATTAAATGCTTTTAAATATAGAAAAACAATTTCTTTTACATTTTACACTTTTACATTTGTTACAGATTTAGTAGTTTAATTTCTTCATGTTTCCTGCTGCCTCTGTTGGAGAATTATATCAAAACTGTTCACTGTAAATTCAGTGTTTATCAGCTGATGTTACTTTCAAGTACTTAAAATAATATGGTACACTTAAATATCACTCTGTATTTAAGAATTCATTTTTTTTATTTTGCTTGGTACTCCTGTAATGATAAAATCAGTAGCAATAATGTCAGTACGTTGTATGTTACAGAGTATAGAGTCTACATTTAGACCTTTTGCAATAAGAAATAAATTAATTAATCACACAATAAATCAAAACAAACTCAATTTCCATTTGTATGATTTATCGCTTTTCTCTTTTCTCTCTACCAAAAGAAAGAAACACAGGAAAGTTCAGTTTTCACAACGGAAAGTTTCCTGGTTTGGAGTGTGGACAGCGTGACTGAATGGAGTCTCAGCCCTGAATGTTATGCAGTGTCTGATGAGGGAGGGCAGTGCAGCAGTCCTCTTTCTGTAATAATCTACCGTGAGTTGTTTTTTTTTTAATCATATGAGAAAATTGAAAGATTTTAAGTTGCCTGACCCTCTGTCTGCCTCCACAGAGCCACCAAAATCAGTCTCCATTCGGTTTTTGAATCACACCGGCCCAACATATGAGAGACAGCAGTATATTCTTCAGTGCACAGTTGAGGACGTCGCGCCTGTGGAAAACCTGGTGGTGACTTTCTACAAGGGACAGACGGCGCTGGCTGAGCTCCGCTCCAACAGGACGGCAGACAGGACTCCAGTGACAGAGAACTTCAGTCTGCTTGTGGCTCCCTGCAGAGGGGATGATGGAGACCAGTACTGGTGTGAGGCGAAGCTGGAACTGGGGCCTTCAGGACCACAGCAGCCTCCAGCAGAGAGCTCACAGAACATCAACGTGACAGTCCTCTGTGAGCAAACTCTAAGCTGAACCTCACAACTAACATGTTTCACACTTTAATTTGATTTTATGTGTCAGAAATACACAAAGTAATGCAACGAATCTGCAGAAAAAACATTCAAGGTTGTTTGAAATGTTTTACGAATCAAATCCGAAAAATGTAAACAGTAAAAGGTAACAGTAGATGCATTTCCATAACAGAAGGGCACAAATGTTTCTCACTATTCTGCTGATGTCAAAAAAAAATTCACAATTGGGCTGTTTCCAATAAATAAAATTATAATTACATGTGATTAAGCTTGTTTAGGCGACAAGTCAATAAAGCTCATGGCAGTGACAGATGGAAACATGAGATATATTCAGAACTCAGTCATGGCTCTAGTGCTCATCATCAATCAGATGAATTTTTAGTCAGTGATTTTACATAAGAGCTATGGATTCAACAGGTTGGTTCTATTAACTGTATGATGCAGTGGGAGCTCTGGTTGAGCCAGCTGCACATTGGGAGAAAAAAACAAACCATCTTCCTCCTCCTACTTCCTGGTGTCTTCAGTGTTTCTACCAGTGGTAACATCTGTTGATCACATGACGTGTGATGCAAAAATGTTTCCATTGCAGTTTTTGCAACATCCTTTTCAATATGGCTAAAAAAAATTTTTCAAAGGGTAAGGGTTCAAAAAAGGGTTCAAAAAAGTGAATATTTTGTAATTTCAATTTGTGCACATCTATAGCAAATGGATACAATTGTCAGCCATGAGAGTTAAAGATTTAATATCTGCAGCTGACAACGCAAGGCAAACAGAATAAGATTTCTTACAGATGAGTTTGTTTTTTGCAGTGTCATGTAGTTTAAATACAGACACAGTGAACAGAGAGGTCACCCTATTCTGATAGCGTTCGAGTATTCTTCTTATCCAATTTTAAAACCATTTGAACTATACTAAATCTGTGAAAGCACTGTTCGCTAACATCTTATTTGAATACAATTTTAACATCGAAAGTACTTATCAACTTTAAGAATTGAGAAAAATAACAGTCGTAAAGGAAACAATATTAATAGTTAAAAGAAACATTATGCGTCGAGTGTTTGACTTTATTTTTATAAGATTAGTCAGAAATCACTGGTCAGTGATTTGTTCTAGCAATTCCTTGCTAGAACAAATGAGGAAATAACAGCAGATAGATCACTAATGGATTTGAACATCTCAGAGTACAGAAAAGTTGGTTGGAGTAAATGGAAATGGATCCAAGTAGAGGAACAAAAACCTGTTAAATATGACTACATTGTCTTCGCCTGATCACATAATATCTGAATAACATACAATAAAAGATTTAAATGAGACAAAAATGTCAAAACTTTAAGCTTATGCATGTTTTTAAAACCATGTCAAATGTAAATGCCATTTGTTTCTCTCCCTCCAGGGGATCCAGAACATATTCATGCATCCAAGCTCCACATGGAAGAAAAACCTTTAGACTGTGAAGTTCAAAACCGGCCATTAGAAGGACACGGTAATATTTAGAATTAAACAGGTCATTTCACCTCCAATGTTTAGATCTTATTCCCCATGTAAAGGAAAGACTTTATATTTATGTCAGTTTCTTTTATAGGAACTACACACAGATGTCGAGGATGCTTCTTATTGATCGCTCTTCTTACTCATTTGATCAACTGACTGTGAAACCTGACTGAACAAACCAATTCCCGACTTGGACTGGTCCAGATGTGGGAAACGAATCCCAGAAGATTCATCATCAGTCTTCAGTGAAAAACAAAAAAAAAGTATTTTCCCCTTATATGTTCGTTATAAAGACCTCAAACACCAGGTCAAGTCCCAATAAAAGCAAAATCTGCTCTAAAGAAAGAGTCACTGCTAAGGTACATGTTCTAATCAGCAGACCAACTCTTGCTCAAAATGATAAATTCCATTTTTTATGAATGCTGCTTTGAAGATATTTAATTTTGTGAATTCCAAGTTTTGTTGGATTTTTATTTCAATTTATATCCAGTGTACATATTTTTAGTCTGCATTCAAATGTAAAATCTGCCTTCAGGATAAACTTTTCATGTTAATTGAGGCATGCTTCTTTTAATCCAAGCATCGGTTAAATTTTGTGATGTCATTTCATTTATGATACTTTGAGTGTAAAATACAGAAACTAACCTTCAACAGAAATGTTTGTCTCAACTGACCATGTTCATTGAATGTAGTGTATTTTTCAGAATCAATTTCTTAGGTCAACCTCTTCAAAGCAACAGCCTTCATTGTGACATCAATCTTAAGCAAACTTATCCAAACCACCGACAAATCACTTTTAGAAAAGTGATTCGTTTAGACAGGATCCTAAACATGCCAATAGTTGCGTTTCCATTAATCATGCAACTGCGTGATTTCAATAGATAACGCAGTTCAAATTACACTTTTTCCAATGGAAGGTTTCAGTGTTGGGATTAGGTGGTGGAGGTGGTTTCCATGTTGAAATTGGTTTATTTTGTAAAACTACATGATTTACATGAACCTGATATTGTTGCATGTACATGTAACTGCTGTGCATGTAACTACACTAACAGCAGTTTGAGGATGATGGCACAGCAGGTTTAATGACTTTTCACAAGTACAAACTTATTCCCGTTTGATTTTAATTGTGTTTCTTTTTCAATGAAAACAATAAAAAAATTGCAAAGGTGTTTGACATGAGTAGAATAAAGTTTTGGGCCCACGTGTAATGAAAATGCAGCTAACGGAAGCCAGAAAAGTCATGAGTAAAACCATTCACATTTGCAGCTTTATTTACTTTTAATAAGGTGAATTACAATCAGACAGCACTGACGACAAGAGTCATGTTTCTCACAATGTCCAATTCAGAACTGTAACAGTAATCTTTCAATATTTATCAGAACCGACTAAGCTACTGTAAACCCTCAGGAATAACCAGTTTAGCAAGAGGTTCAGGCAATAGATTGCATAAAAGGTTAAATGTACTGTCCGTTTCCAAGTTGAGAGACTCCAAAAGATTTGATATCTCCAACCTGCAACAGCTGAGGCAAAACAGCCTGACTCTCAGGGAAATTGATTGGGCTTGAGTGAGGTGGAGGAGGAGGAAGAGGAGGACTTCTGTCGTCCATCCCCACACTCCAGGGCCTGAAGACAGCCGCCGCCAAGTAGTCCCTGGAAAGAGTGAGGGGCTGCTCACAAGCCAGTGCCTGGTCGGCGAGGATGTCCAGGAGGGAACATTCGGGGGTCTCTGGAGGTCCGTCTGCCTTTGGAGGAGAGAAGGAGACAGAGATGCCCGACTCCACCTTCAGTGCTTCAGTCCCCTGAGAGCTTCTGCGCCTGTCTGGACGCTTCTCAGTTTGACAGCTCTTGGCCTTGTTTACTCTGAACATATGAGAATGCACATCATTTTAAAAAAACATCTAAAACGATTTCAAACGCAATCCAAAGAGTTTGCTGGACTTTCTTACAGGAGCGAAGCAAAGAGGCCCAACAGCTTCCTGCTCTCCCTCATCAGCACCCTGAAATAACAATGAGGTAAAAATCTCCCTTTTATTAATGTGGCAGGTTTTGAAATGGGAACAGACCTGGACTGCATCCATCCTTTAGGCCAAAGAGGTTTCACTTCATTGTCCAGCACAGTCTTCATGTACTCTTCAAGCTCTTGCCCTTCTTTCCCCTCCTTTTGACATGTCGCCATTTTCTCTTTCAACAAGAGACCCAAGCAATCTCTACACGTTATGAAAACAAGTGTTATAAGAATCTTCCACATTTCTCCTCAGATCTGTGTAGCTGTCCACCTGATCTCCTGATTCCATTTGAATAACTTCTTTGGAACAGCTTTTCTGGCACTTTTCTCCACCACCTTGTCCTCCCCTTTTTCCCTGAGAGATTTTGAAAAATGGATATGCTCAGCCTCCAGTCATATACATACATAACATGGTGTGTATAGTTTTTCAAAGTTTGGACAGTTTATTTAAAACCAGTCTTCTGATTACTCTTTCTGTGTGCAGCATTAGTTTGACTCTGTGGAGGCCAATGGAATTGTGAGTCAGCTACCAAAATGTCAACATTTGTCAAGCAGTAGAAACTGAAATCAGCTTAAATAATGCATTTTGGTGAAAACCTGATTTTGACAGTTTCACTTGCACAACTCAAAAAGTTAATATTTGGCTTTTGGGTGAAATTTATGGAAAGTGTACTTGTCCCCTTGGCAGTCTGATGGACTCAAATCTCATCCTTTCACCACTCAAAGGGGGGGTGGGGATGTATTTGTACCACACCTATATGTGGTACTGAATTGGTGACACATCCGATCATTTTCAAAGCATCTGCAGTCTGAAGAGTCATGTTGCATTTTATCCAACTATTACATCATTGAAGTGAGACATAACCCTGCAGCAGAAGAGATTTGATAAACCCGGATGGTAACATTGGCTGAAAGTCATCTTTCTGAAAGCATCAGTGATGTGCATCATATCACCACCACTCTTGGCTCTGACTACACATTCAGACTTCTCCATAGAATTTGCCATCAATGTGCAGCAAATTCAATTTTTGGCTCCCACATATAGAAATGGGAGGCAGGTAGGATGCTTGGTGGACGCATTTTAATGCGAATGACAGACATTACATACGCAAACTTCATAATTCAAAGAAAGGTTGCATTCAATATGAAAACCTATAATAAATAATGGAATCAAAATAATATATAGGGACATGAAGGATGCATTTTAGACTTTGTATCTGATCAGGACATCTCTAGTGATACCAGATTTCAGTTTATTATTAAATGTCCTCCAAACGTTTAACATTCCCAACTTTTTATGAGTGGTGTACTTCAACAGTGCTGGCAACTCATAAAAAATACTTAAGAACTTACTTTGAAGTCTTTGCTTGCTCATAAGCTTGGCAACTTTCCTGGAAACAAGCCACCTGCTCTGGCATTGACCTGCTGATGGCCTCCTTAAGTTGCTGCAGTTGATCTTCTGCACCAGGAGTTTCCTCCTTAAAAGTTAGATGGGGTTAAAAACAGAAGTCCTACACTGCTTATAAAGAGATATTTTGATTCCTAAAACACACTCACTTCATGTGTGAGCAGCAGTTTCTTGACTCGTTTCATCAGAGTATCTTTACTGCAGGGCATGAAGGAGGACAGGTGCTTGTAGACCTTGGAGCGAAGCTGGCTGCTCTGCTCCTGACACTGCAACTCGATACTGGAGCAAGAAACAGGAGCAGAACGCCACAATCAATACAGACATACCAAATGTTAAACATTCGAAGTTGAGATATGCACTTAAATCTGCCAAACTTGATGTTTGCAGCTGAATTTAAGTTTGCTGCATTTAGCAAATGTCAAATTTTATTTAGCTTTTAAGAATGAAAGCAGGATCAGCTGCAACAGTAAGGCTGAATAGCAAGACTGGTTGTTCAGCTTAATAGCGTCTCTACATTAGGATACTTTGGCTTGTGAAATTTCCCTAGTTTACCTTGCTTATGTTATTTCACTGGAAAAAATAAAAAGAAAAGGTATTAAGTAAAACAGTACTGATGTAATGATTCCTTGGCGTTTTATAGTTTCAAGTATTATTTTTAAAAATGCTCGTACAAGAGCATTCGAAATTATGCATTTTGGTGATACATTTACTTGAGCAGAATTGAGTTGATATCAGGACTGAAGAACTTGAGTTTTGACTCCCCCTCCGATGTCTTGGCAGCCTAAAAAATAAAATTAAACGTGGATCTAATACACATCTCTTCATTCAAAAAGGTTTCAGTGATACACAAAACAAAAACTTAGGCAAAAAGAAGCTAAACTGATCAGTATAATATTGCCACAAAAAAAGCAAAATCACTATGCTTTCAAAAATATGTATATACATATAACCAAGTATTTTTGGTCTAATTTCTAGAGTTAGACTCTTGGTATACTTGAGATAAACTAACTTATAAGTAACTTTTCAGCAAGAAATAAGGGCTTTTTAAAATCTAGTTCTTTAATATTTTTGAAAAGAGATTTCACTTGTTACATGGGAAAATGTCTTGTTATAAGTGGAATAATCTGCCAGCAGAACTAGTAATTTTACAACAAAATTCACTTCAAAACAAGCCACTACATCTTCCTTAAAAGTTACTTCTGAATTGGTTCTCCTAAAATAATAAAAAATTCACACATCTTACCATCACCAGGCTCCTGATGCTGTCCTCCAGTTCTGGAGGAAGTCCCTCAGGCAGTGGGGCATTCTGGGTCAGACCCACAGGACCGGGTTCAGCCTGGAGCTGAAGTTGCTCTGAGTGAGGCATCAGGAGCAAGCTGGACTTTGTGGTTAAAAGATGGGATTCACCTTCAGACTGAGCATTGAGCTGGATCTGATCATCTAATCTGATGTCAAGTTGTGCTTCAGCAGCTGTTTGGGGAAGAGATTTTGGCGACAGAGACTCTTCGCTAGCCTCCAACAAAGAGTCCAAATCTATGTCAAAATCCACAGTGCTGGCCGCTTGGATCAGAGCGTGATCATTGGTGGAGCCGATCAAACTGAGGAGAGGGTCCGTTAGAGCGGAGCTGCCCCCTCCAGCTGCATCTGCTGGGAACGTGGAGGTCAGGGTCACTGGCTCTGTTACAGCAGCTGTTGGGCGAGCGTTCCCCCGTTTTTTCCGCTCCCTTTCCTTCTCTCGCTGAAACTTCTTCAGCATGCTGGTGACGCTCAACGTCTTGGCCTTTTTCTTCTTTTTGAGTTTTCCTTCATCCACCCCCAGTTTGGACTTAGTGCTACAAAGTCATGAGTAAAAGGTCAAAAGCTTTCAAATTTCAGACGGGAGTTTATCAACTCTGATCAAGCGTACCTTAAATTTGTGTTGGTCTTCATAGCACCAAGCGTCTTACCCCGTTTCTTTGGATTCTGCTCAATGTCACGTTTACGTTTCTGATGATGTACAGCATTAATATACACACACACACACACAGCAGTGCTCAAATTGCAAGATGGTGAAGACAGTTTGGATATCAAACCTCAATTTCCTATTTTTCTCCCAGAATTCAAGATTAGATTAGAAGTGATGGTGGAATTTTCAGACTGACTGTCCCCAGTGACCAGATGATTCAAAACTCAACAAAAATCTAACACCATACATAAAGGCTACTAGTTCACACCAACACCTCTCTTAATGCACGATCAAAGTTGGTACTTTTAGTATAAATGAAATGCATAAAAATAAAGTCAGCGCAGTGACACAAAAGAGACAAGACCTATTGAATGAGACAACTGGCACATAAAAAAAGACTGAAAAAGATGTTTCAGACTTCTAGCTAACAAGAAGCCTCGGCAAATCATAAAAGTTGGCGTATTTAAAAGGATCAGTATTGCATAAAATAACTGAGATTTACATCATGTTATAAAGTTATCACCCTCATCAAAAACCATTCCTGGAGTGTTGCCTGGAATATGTATAACGCTGAACTTTTAACAGAACTGAACACACTTATTCTAAACTGAAGTTGGAAATCTTGTCGAAGTTAAGCAGCAACATTATTTCAGGGAGAAACTCCAAGATAGTTAAATTGAGAAGTGCTATACAAGATGGGGGGAAAAAATCATCTTATAATCTGGATATTATAAAGACATTTTGTCTTCATATTAAAGTTACCACATTTGCACCTTAATGCAAGTTAAAGAAAAATCTGAACTAGAATCTTCATCAACACTTTATAGAAACTAGAACTTAGAAAACCGCAATTTAAAAAAAAACATTAAAGCCAACAGCACTTACTTTAGCTGGTTGAAATATTCCCTCATCTGTCGAGTCATCTGAATCAGTGGCCTGACGAAAATGCAGCAGGCCGGAATTCACATAGAATCCACCAAATTTAGTGGTAAGGGTGGACGGGACAAACTCGTCGTACTGGGCCGGAATCAAAAAGGAAACGAACATAAAAACACATCTTTTTGTTTTTATGTGCACAATGAGGAAAATTAATTAGGTGAAGAACTGAAAAAACAACAAAAATCCTCAGTGACAGTTTTCTGCACTTTCTATGGATTAGAGTCATTGGTAGAATGCCTAAAGTCTATTAAATAACCTCAACTTAAATGATGTACCACAAATTGTGCTATTCTGGACTCAGGATGAGAAAAATGAAAAAAAAAAACTATAGTGAAAACAGACTCACTGCCTCAGAGTTGTCAATGAAAGAATCCTCATCATCATATCCATATCCAATGTCAAGCAGATCCTCAATGCGATCTTTCTTCTTATGTTTGCCTCCCTGAAACACCCAAGTCATAAACAGCTCAGTTTTAAAATAATAATAATAAAAAAACGTCAGTCATCGATACCCACATATTTTTCTTCTGACTTTCTTGCGACAGCAGCAGCTTCTTCGTGTTCTTGCCGTTCTTCCAGTCGGCTCAGTTGGACGTCGTCCGTTTGCTGTAACTGACAACATTAATCATAATGTCAAAACAAAGACGACAAACAGTCTACCTTCAGCTACACTGAACTAAATTTCACATTTGCAGCTTTTCAACATGATAGTGATGGACATTAATTTCATAAAATAAGCAACCATCTGAAGGTCATCTGGAGCCCTATATCTTTGTTCTAGTAAATTGGAAAGGTCAACCGACTGTTGAGAAAAATCTTGCAGAACAAAAACTCGTTAAATGCTACAGAGAGGCTTTTGAATATTTACTAAAACTTAAAGCGCTTAAGTTTTAGTAAGTTAAATACTTTGCTTCACTTGGCAAATAATGAAATTGTAATCAGATAATTCAAATTCAGATACATGTGGTTGTAAAAGGCCATGCTGAAATAAGCCATGTTGTTGAAATAGGCTATATTTGACTTTACCAGTTCATAAATTACAGACTATTCTTAAACATGGGGAAGCAATACGTAGTTTAATACTTTTTCTTCTGTTTTTTTCTTTGGTTTGTTTTAATTGCATTTCCCTCATGTAAAGCACAATGAATTGTCTTGTTGCTGAAAACATGATATATAAATTACCTTACCTAGAATAATTTTACAATAGTTTGTGGGATTTTGCCTGTATGCAGTGATGCGCATTGCCAAAAAGACTAAAAAAATACTACTTCACATATTAATTATATATATATAGGATCTTAATAAAATATCTTTATGAAAAAAATGTTTGACTACATTGTTTGTAAATTTGAATAATGTGGAGTTTGCAATGGCCGCTTAATAAAAAGTTCCTTGAATCCCATTAAAAAACAACTTTTTGCCATAATTCATCATACTCTTAAAACAAAGCATTTATATTTTTGTGGCTGGGCATGGTTTGCCCTCCTTACAAGTAACAGGCCATAAAATCCCATTCTTTTCATAATTTACAACAACTGCACTTGCTCCGTTTAATAATTATTTTTTTCTTTAAAATCCAAGTTTAAAAACATTTTAAATATTTAGGTTACAAATCCCTTACAATATCACACTTATACAATATACATAACTAAAAAATATTAATTTTATAATGCTTATTTAATATTTAACGCTTTGGAGTAGCTTGTCAATAACGGGAATCAAAAAAGTATATTCTATCCAATTCTCCCACACCAACTTGTTATCAATTTTCCCCGGGTCACGTAAGTATATAGTATTGGTTACTATGGTGAATTTGCACAAAAACGTGCGAGCTGAATGCGACCTTATTCCTTCAAAAGGTCAGTAACACGGTCCAACTCAGTACAACAAAGATTAATTTCGAAACATTCAGTTAATTAAGAACACATCTCGTTGTTCAGACAGGATGTGAGCCCACCTCGTTCTCCATCAGCTCACAGTAGTTAAACTCTGGAAAGCTCCTCTTGTCGGGCTCAAACAAAGTGACAACCAGCCGAACAGTTTCGGTGCCAGATGGCGGGGCTGAGCCGGTTCCGGTGTCCTGCGGAACCACAGGGGAGCCCAGCTGGACGGAACCCCGGGCTTCAGAACCAAATGAACCGACGCCACAGGTCAGAGTGGTGAGCGGGACTCTCCGAGACTCGGCCATTATCTGAGACGCACCGACGACAGCGCGTGTTTTAATTTGAACGGTCTTCCTGCTGGAAGGGTCCAATTAACACCGAGAGGAAGCAGGTGTGTGCGTCAGCTTCTGGGCACGCGCTCAGCCTACCTTCGAGCCAATAGCTGTAATATGCCGGTGTATTAATTTGTTTTTCTGTTTCTTTACTTTACTACTGTGGACTGATTTGTTTATATTCGTTTCCTTATTATGCAGGAAGGAATTTACTTAAGATTTCTAATTCTATCTGTTCTCAAAATCTGTTTTGCTTTAGTTTTGTTTTTTAAGTTATTTTTGTAAAGCACGTCAGCTGGTTGGCTGTTTTTTAAAATGCTGTTTAACTCATTTATGTATTTATTATACCAATACATTTTCAAGAAATAGGGTCAGAATTCAAAGGCTATGTTTATATTGATGATTATGCCTTGCAGATCTGCGATGGACTGGCGACCCGCCTCTTGCCCGAAATGTTTCCCTGGAGAAAGACGCCAAGAGCCCTCTAGGCCCCACTAGGGTAAGGGTGTAAGAAGATGGATGGATGGATGAATGGATGGATGGATGGATGGATGCCTTACAAGTAATTCATGAATTCTTTCAGAAAATTATGTTACACAAGATTATTAAAAGTATTTTAGAAAAGATACAAGACACAGTCTATTGACAAATGCCAGTGTAATGAAGAGAATGCGTGTTAAATTATTTATTTTATTTTATTTTATTTTTTACATTAATTTAAAAAGTCAAGAGGTGCTTAGCACAGTTTTTTAAGCTATGCAATAATGGAATAAACACTTTAAATCATTATATGGAATCTAAGCAAAATGTTAATTTTTTCATCTAAGTTACAAAGAAAATATTTTTTATGGTAGACGATTTTATCAGATGAATCTGATACTCGAAGAAAAGAGTATCTTCTGTTTCACAGTTGAAATTTTGATGACTGAGGGCAATACACAGTAATAACCACAAGAGGGTGCTACACATCTTTAAGAGCAAGTGCAGCTGAGCGATGGCAGAGATTTTCCGTCCATTTACCCCCCACACCCCTCACACATATAAACTCTTAGAGTTTCATGGAACATTAATCCAAGTATACTATTTATTTGAGTTTTTTTTTTAATTCTTAAAATTAAGATTTTTTTAGATCCATTATTGTTTCATGCAGGTGTTCTACATCAAAGACAACTTCTGCTCACAAACTAAAAGTCCAGCAACGACCGTCATTTCAGTCAACACCAGAAAGAAGACGTATGGCAAACATCCGATCAGTCAGCAGACAGAAAGACAAAATTTGATTCAAACAGCATTGAGTAATTGTGAATTGGTTAATTGCACAGCTATTTAGGACTTCCTTCTATTGCTAAAGGTAAAAATGCAAGAAATATTCAGGTTTTACAAGCCAGATGTAAAAAAATGAAACAGGAATATACAGACAGTCACTGTCACCATTAACTTTTGCTTCAGAATTAGTAGTTTTGGTGTTGTAAAGGTTAACCTCAGGATCAAACACATATTGCTGAACGTTTTGCAACTCAATTTCAACTTGAAAGCTCATGTACGGAGATAATTTGGGGCCATAAAGTTTGTTCAAAAGAAAAAGAAATAACTTTAAAAAAAACTGAAAAAAATATTGAAACAATTTTTTAGTTTCAAGTTTTGTTTTCAGCTCAATTTTTCCCTGTTTGAAATCCTTTTTTTCAGTTTCTTCTTCTTTTGAACAAACTTTATGGCCGTAATTTAGCTCCATATTCTGTTGACCTCAACATTGATGTGGCAGAATTTACAGCTTTTTTCTTCAGTTTAGAGTTTAAACATGATGATCTGTGTTTTCATTGTGTAAACGTTTATATAAAGTCATACTCAATTAATTCAACTATGCATTAGTCTATTTTTTTGGATTAAAATAACCTTTAAGCAGGTATTAAACATATTTTCATTAAGCTGTCATTGCCTTTGTTTTTTAAGTTTTATTTTTATTAGTCTGATATAAAATTCTGATCTTAAATGTTGTGTTTTCATTAGCAGAAAATCATCACAATTAAGATAAATCACAGTGATTAAGCATCTAAGTAGGTGATGAACTTATGAAACAAATGAAATATTCAATAATATCCTATTTTATTAAATGGGTCTGAACACATGATCCACTTCTAGGTGGCATCTTTATTTTATTGATTACTGTAACAGTTCTGGCAGGTTTGGTGAAGGCAAGGTAAAAAAACAAAAGAATAAACTTGTCACATAACTTGATCTGTGTTTTTTTATGTTTGCAAACAAACTTAATTATTTATTTATTTTTCAAATAAATATAGAAACAGCAACTTCCTGACTTTTCCAGCCTGCAGTGAATTGATTTTGACAATAACAGTGACGGGATAATTGCAAGCTGTCACCTTACATTCGGTGTTAGGGTATCATAAAATAATCAGTCCAAATCTAATTCCCTCCACGCGCGCACACACACACACACACACACACACACACACACACACACACACACACACACACACACACCCAC
>CAEGAF010129440.1:0-10469 GCA_903067075.1 Micropoecilia bifurca
AATAATAATAATAATAATAATAATAATAATAATAATAATAATAATAATAATAATAATAATAATAATAATAATAATAAAGGCAACTTATAATTTTAGGACAATCTCTACTCTTGGAAATCTGCAGCCTGAAGTGACCCAATTCTGATTTTTTTTTTATGTAATGCGACCTGTATCCGATCTTTTCATGGCAGTATGAACAGCACAGGTCAGATTCGTTTTAGAATGTGACCCATATCCGATACGTATCCGATTCAAATGTGACCAAACGTCCAGGTCGCATTGAACCGAACACTTAGAATGCTGACACTATTGTGCTCTCTACTGCGCATGCAGGACACGTCAGGTCGTTTGCCCGTTCACACTGCAGAACGCATACAGGCCACATTTACTGGCAAAAAAATCAGAATTGCCTAAAAATTGGAATTGAGTCTTGTGGAAATTCAATATTGCAGATATTGCAAATATTGCAGGAATATGATAAAAACTTTCAAAACCTGCGTTATTGTTATTATTAGATGGTATTAGATGGCGCTTTTTAATTTTTAGACAAAGTTATCAAGAGCCATTGTGGAGGATCCAAAGAATCGCTTGTGGCTTTGAAACTGCATGTTGCAGATCCCTGGTCTAGACCAAAGAGCACAGCAGGGTTATATTAGAAACAGAATAACAAGTTTTGAACATTTCACAGAGTATTGTTCAATACGTCATCTGAAACACCTGCAGACCTGCAGAGACATTGTAATTCAGCTGAACGGATGTCAGGAGAGCATTAATTAATCAGAGACTCTGGAGGAGAGACGGAGACCCACAGCTCAGCTGGAAGAATCTGTCAACAGGACACTTATATCTTCTACAAAACATGCCTCTATGGAGGAAAAAACAAAAAGAAGAGAAAAAGGAAGAGAAGAAAAGAAAGCCATTGTTGAAAGGAAAGCTATAATGAGCCCTATTTGAGGTTTACCACAAACCACAACAAACACGAGAAAGAAGGTGTTCTGGTCAGAAGAGCCCAAAATTTATCCTCCTCATGCAAAACCCTGTGTGTGTGAGAGATTACAAGCCACAACATCGTGAACTCATTACTCCCATGATGGGAAGATAGATTCAGCCAAATACAGGAAAAACCTGAAAGAGATTTCAGTGAGAGTGGGGCAGAGGTTTGCCTTCCAACAGGAAAACCGGCCAAAACATACAGCAGGAGCTGCTGGTTTGGATAATCTTCAGGTGTTCATACGGCCCAGTTAAAGTCCAGATTCAGAATCCAATTCAGTCCTGAAAAACAGGACATTTATCCAGACAGAGCTGTTTTAAAAATAACATTAATAATCAAAAATAGTACATTCTGGTGTCCAGATGTGCAAAATTAGTAGAAACATTCACCCTGCAAAGTCAGGCTCTTGGTTGCATTTTAGTTTCCTGTCTATTCCTCTGTTATGACTCGTCTTCATCTGTCCCCCGTCCTCAGAACCAAGGCGGGCTGTGACCGGCTGATTGAGGTGGAGGACATGATGATCATGGGTCGCAAGCCAGACCCCATGTGTGTCTTCACTTACGTCCAGTCGCTCTACAACCACCTGCGCAAGTTCGAGTGAAACTTGGGATTTTTTTAACCACTTGGCTTGATATCAGCCATGAAACACAGAGTTCAGCGCTTCCCAGGCCATATTGGAAAGGCTGGATCGCCCTCTAGTGGTGAACTGTTGTACTGTTCTCTCTTCGGCACAAAGGAAGCTGCTGCTGACTGTAAAAGCTGGACTCTTGGTACATATTTGAGAGATTTATTATTGCTGGATATGATCAGCAACAACAAAGATGAACCTGCGCACAAATGCCAGCGCTGATTTTCAGTTGTTAGGTTTTTGTATTGACTCAGTGTGTGGGTGTGTTTGTTTGCATGCATGTAGATGTTGAAAGTGAGTTTTTTTTTTCATCGGCAGAAATATGCTTTGTCTTATAAAATGACTAAAATCAGCAGGTGTCTGCGATGCTCAGACCTGCTGCTTTAATGTCTGACACAATGTTAACCAAGAATACATGTGATGAGCTGCTGAGTGATATTTCCATCCTGATATGCTGTGGGTTGTTGTGTTGTTAGGATGCTGAAAAAAAGAACTGAAATAAAAATGATTTGATAAGAAAATAAAAGTTGTGAGAGTGGTAATATGCAGCACCATGCTGAAAGTCATCTCTTTTATTCCAGGTAAACCTTTTACGACAGAACAGGCATAAAAATATGGAAACAATTTTTAAAAATATGAAAATGTTACATCTCTGAACGGGTTTGGAGAAAGTATTTAATGCGGTAAACATGAAAAAATATAAAGTTTTAAAAGATGTATCACACTGGAATCTAAAGATAAAACCTGCATTGTCAATTGTCTCAATCAAGTTCAAAGATTTTGAGAATGCTATGATACTTGATACTCTGAAACGAGGTGTATTTATATGATGGCATGATGTCATGTTGATCCCAAAGATTATCAGGAGTCTTAATCTGGGACTTGTTTGTGGGGAAATGGGGGTGTTCAGAGTTTACTAGATTAAAAAACCCCATGACCTACTTGGAGAAATATACTCAACATTTGGCAAAAATAAAGATTTTTTTCTTTAGCATCAAACTAAAGTTTTTGGGTCAACAAAAAGGGAATAATATTGGGTTTAATAACATCCATTCTTTTAACCAAATTGCCTGATATTGGTTTGTTGAACAAAGCTGCAGAGCTGTGTAACTATGATGGAAACAGCTGAAAACATCTCGATGTGACATGAAAACCTGCCTGTCAATAACTGAGGATTATCGAGATCCGTGGAACACCTTCATCTGCAGAGCCCCGTCTAATCTGGAGTGGGATATAACAAACTCCTGACTCCTCCTCACCGTCAACCTCTGCGGACGCGGTGCGGCAGAAGTTTGTGTCTCTGCGCGGGTGAAGAAGCGATGGCCGCGTTTTTGGACTCTGAGTTCCCTCTGATCAAGCAGAAGCAGCAGAAGGAGCTGGTGGATCCAAAGATGTTGTTTGGAGATCAGGAGGCCTGCAGAGGTGAGGAGATGATGCTTGCAGTTTGCTGACCGCAGTTAGATTACTGCAACAGATAAGAGTTTCAAATTGGAAAAAGAAAAATACAAGAAATATTTTTACTACTCCTACTACTACTACTAATAATAATACTAATAATGGTTGGATGTGGCTCAGTGTGAAGGAGTAGTTGATTCTATGGTTCCAACTAATAATTATTTTAAAAATTGATCATTCTGACAATGAAATGATTAAACAAATGTCTCATTCTGGAGATTATTCATTTAACCACTTAAGTTTATTTTGTACAGTTAAAAATGCCCTAAAAAGGCAAATTACTTTTTGAAATAAAAAATAAAGACTTTATTGCATAAAATGCAATAACATTACTTTCCTTCAGTGTGCACTTGATCGTTTGAAGCAAAATCATGTCATGTTTATTTCTAGAAGTTTATTTTAGCAATAAGGGAGTTCAGTTATGATACTGTATTATGATAAGAACACTCCATGTTCTTATCATAAGGTTTTTGGAAGTTTGGTCATAAAAAGGATGAATCTGCAGTTTAAAAAAAGTCTAACGTCAGCAACATATAGTTATCACAGTTTTAGCTTAACTGCTCTGATTTCAGTGTTTTATTCAGTCATTAGCCTTTTTTGAGTCTGTATATTCCAGTAAGTAATTAATTGATTACTTAATCTACCTTAGTAAAACATTGTTTGAATAATTGATTCATCACAAATGATCAGATTAATTGTTTTAGTCCTTGTTGCTTCTAGGCATTTAGCTACAAGTTTTCTGTTGATGTATTGATGTATGAATGTGTGCAACATAGAGTTTTAATGAATGGAAAGGCACCAAATAAATTCAGTCCATTTACAATTATTACTGTTCTTACTACTTACAGACAGATAGATGCCAGCTTAAATAATAAAAACTAAAAAAAGGTGTATCTGTGGGAGGAAAATCAAAAGGCCTGGCTCAAGAAATAAATACATTTTTAAATATCATAACATAAACATAAATTCTACTTGTACAGACTTTGAGTTATGGGTCCTAAATCTTTCCTCCACCAAAACAGTTCTCCATTCATTCCATTTTTTTTCCTAACACATGATGTAAATTTGTAGTGTATTTGTTTTCCTCAGTTGTTTGTGTGATTTGTTGCTTTAAGATGGTCAGCGTGAGAGACCTGCGTCCTCTCAGGAGCCGGTCAGATGCCCGGCTTTGATGGAGGGCCAGAGGAAGAGGAAGAGGACCATATTTAGCCGAGCCCAGCTGTCTGAGCTGGAGCAGGCCTTCGCTGTGACTCCGTACCCAGACATCACCCTCAGGGAGAGGCTGGCTGCTCACACACACCTGCCAGAGAGCAAGATACAGGTAGGATTCAGTCTCCAACTTTAACAAATCAGAATATTGTACACCAGCGAGGAGATAAAACGCTCATTACTCTCTAAAAAGTGTATTCGGGTTGTAATTCAAAGTTATGGATTTATTTACATTAATCCCACTTGATTCTTTTAGTTTTGTGAGGACAACTTACAATTAAATTCAATACTGTTCATATCCTACCTCTGACGTCATGACGCAAGCTCCACCAGGGACAGATCAACCAGGGTGGTGCAGGGGTGGTGCACAACTCTCATAAGGCGATTTTAGTCCTTGATGCAGCCGCTGCAGGTTCAACTCCTTCCCTGATTACCTCAGCTGCATGTCTTCCCTCTCTTTCATTACCCAATTTCCTGTCTAACTACTCTAAAATAAAGGCTGTCTGAGCCTAAATAATCCTATAAAAATATCCTTTGTTAGTTTACTAAATAATTTGAGTAACTTGACTTAAATTTGTCAAGTTAAACCAACTTAAATTAAGTTGGATAAATCTATTTGAATTACTTTGTTACCAATTTCAGCAATTCAATTAAGTTGGATTAACTATTTTTTTTTCGGTGTATTTCCATTCAATGATAGTTGATCTGTGTATAGTTATGTGAATAAATTAGGAAGTATCAATAAAACTTTTATAAAATGGAGTTATTATTTTTCACCAAATAAATGCTAATATATATATATAGACACCAATATAAAATGATGAAAAAATTAACCATCTTGAGTAAAATACCATCTTGAGTTACTTTAAAATAAACTACCCACATTTATATTCAACCGTAGAAAAGCCCATAAAGTCCAACTGGAAGTAATGTTAACCCGATGATCAGCCTCTCTTTCTCCCTACCAGGTCTGGTTTCAGAACAGAAGAGCCAGAAGTATCAAAACAGGCAGACTCAGCAGACCCACCAAGTCCGGTGGGGGAGGACGGGGTTTCCTGGAACCCCCTGCTGGACATGGGGCCTCCGCTTACCCAGCCACAACCAGCCTGGCGGATATATTCAGGCAGGATCAGAGCCACCCCTGTGAGGAGGTGCCTGCGCTTTACTCAGACTGGATCCAGATTTACAGCAACCAGGCGTCGTCCACGCCTCCTCCGTGTCCGTCCCTTCCTCAGCAGCCTCCCCCAAAGCTGCTCCAGAGCTGCTCCAAAGCCCCAGACGGTCACCGCTGGGAGGAAGAGCAGCAGCTGGGCTCCAGATTCAGCAGCTTCATTACTGGCTCATTTCCGCAGCCAATCAGCAGGCAGAGTCATCACCATCCCGCCACGCGCTCGTACCAGGCGTTTACGAACTTCAAACCTCAGAGCCTGGCTCCGCCTCTGACCCATCAGCACATGTATGGAGGCAACGCTGGAGCTGGAGGTCACAGCTCGGTGGACCAGGTTGTCCCTTCACACCCTCAACCAATGTACTGGGAGGTCACTCAGGGTCAAGGTCACCGCCATCAACATCATCATCATCCGCAAATAGGACCTCAGACTTCCATGGGATACATCTCAGATCTGATCTACAATGCCGCCATTGTGACCAATTTTCTTGAGTTCTGATGATCAATGAACATATTTGGATCCATTGCTGTCCAGTTTAGTAATTGATTAATCGTTAACTGGAGTATACAGATTTGAAAAAGGGCCATTTTGCTGAAAGAGCAACACAGGTATAAACCCAAAACTGAACAAAAAATATACTTTTGCATTACAAAAACCCTACTGTTGTCTGTGAATAGCCTAAACTCCTCAAGTGGTACAGCTTCACCGGGTTCAAATTCTGTATAAAAAAATCCATCTGGTACCTAATTATTAGATCAGTTCTACTCTGTAATGATGTTAAGTTAAGCAGAAATATTTTTCAGATGCCGATGCATCCTTTGCTACAAATGATCACACATGCACTAAATGAAATAAACTTATATTATTGCATTTTAGGTAATAAAATGTTTAATTTCTTATTTGAAAAAGGAATAGATTCGTGTTTATTTGCATTTCTATGTATTTCTAAAACTGTTTATAAAAGACTTAAGTGGTTAAGTGAATTTTTTTTATCTGATCAATCGATTAAACGAACAAATAGTCAGTTACTAAATTAACAGTTAGGGTCCTGCCTCCATGTTTTTTGTTCCTATCCTTCTTACCTGCTGATTTTATACCACATAGTTAAATAGTACTGCTGTTGTTATTTGTTTTGTCTCGCTGTTTTGTAATCAATATAAAAAAAATATTACATTATTTGACACCTCCATTGTAATAATGTTAGTCTGAAGCTAAGTATTTTTGGATTTACACGGAGTAATTTATTAAACAATTTTTGAGCCTTACTGAACGTTTTTGATTCCAGAATTCATGCGCATAGCACGAATGAGCTACATTTCATGTCAGACCAAGTCAACCACAGTGTGGTTATTTTGTTTGTGACAAAGTAAATCCCACCTTTATTTAATCAGGTTTGAGTTAGTTCGCTAACTGGCTAACTAACAAGCTAGCAATTTGACTATTTTTGGTTAACTGTTTGGTTATTATTTGATGAACTAGCCAGCTAACCTGCTAGGTAGCTAACTCTAACTGACTATCCAGTTTTATTGTTGGAAAGCTGAGTCTTGTAGAGTCAGTGAATAATTTTATGTGAAATTTGTCTGCCAACATAGAGTATGAGATGTCAAAAGCAACACCTCATGTACAAATCTGACAAATATCAGTGTTGCAGCACCAGTGTTTTTGTTTTCAGCTACCAATTGAAAAAGGTTGGATAGAATGTCTGACTATTGCATTAAATTAGATTGGATTAGAAGATATTTATTTCAAACATGTCAGAAAACACAAAACATCTTTAATCCTTTTTGTCAAAACTTAATGAATTTTGTGCCAACAGCTCAACATCATAAGAAAAATAAATACATTAAACTAATCCAAAAAATGCATTAGTTTAGGGATCTTTTGCTGTACATCTTTGCTAATCTTTAAATATAGAGGTGGGCTGATTAAAAGCAACAACAAGCAACAAACAAACAAACAAACAAACAAACATAAATCTATTCTAAATATTTATTTGTAAATTTAGAAGATATAAAACCATTTGATCCACCTTCAAGTGAACTTTAAGCAAAGTTTTGTCCTCCCAGATGCAGGCTTGTGTTTTCCTGCATGTGACCCATGAGTATTATCCTTCCACAGTAATACCGATTAAAATGATTACTTGGGGTAAGATACGATGACAGGAATAATTATTTTCCTATATCAAAATATTTTCCATAACTCTCTGTATTCTAAGAATCAGAGGGTTTAGATGGACAAGAGGAAATGAAAAAAAAAATAGAAAAAGGAAAAAATAAGAACTAAATTAAAGCCAGAGCTCAAGGTCTATCAGCTTACAGGCCGAGTAATTCGGCATGGATTTAAGTTTTGAAATATTACATGAGAGGGGTTTAATACTGAGGCAAACATGACAGACAGGAGAGCTGGACACAGATCGCTCTATATCATAATCATCCTTAATACCAAATAATCTTTCAATAAACCTTTAATCCGGGTGTCAAATCTCAGATCTTAGGAAGATACTTTATTGTATTCCAGATGTGGTTACATCTTTTAATCCATCCACTGATATATCAGGACTTGACAAGAGTGGTGTGGTTTACAAAAACATGAATTCATATCTGGGGAAAAGATCAGGGAAAAACTGATCAGATTTTAAATTAGATGTGTTGTTGATCATTGAGGTATCAGAATCTTGATATTGCAGCTACTTAATGATTTGTTTTTGTTGCTTTTCTTGTCTAGGTTGATTCCCAAACATCAACCTGAATTAAAGAAAATAAAATACTTTACATCTGTTCTCAACTTTTTCTGCAAGTGGAAAAAAAAACACTTCTAGTTCTATTGGGTCTTAATGAAAAAAAAGTATTAGATATGATTGCATTTGAAAAAAACAACAATAGGTTAGAAAAACAAAAGGTTTAAATAACAAACAAGTGAAGAATGTAAGTAACATGTTAAAACTTACAATCATGACTGGAGAAAGTTCAACAAATTTATTTAAAATAAATAGAATTAATAAAAAAACAAAAATCTAAACATCTGTATGTAATTATTTTTTTTTTTTGCTATGGTTGCTATGGTTCCCCTAGTTCTCCCTCCATGGTCCGGACCAGGACATAGAGCTCAGCCAGTCCAACTACAGATGCAGCAATAACAGCTGATATCACCCTCTGAAACAAACACAAGGAATAGTTAACAGAAGCCTGTGAGGGACAAATTTAACTCAATCAAAAAGTGCATGACTAAATGTCTAGTAAATATGGCTGAAATGTTTTGTTAAACCAAAGAAGTCTTTAGCCTGACTGAGCTACTTACATGTAAATATTTCACAATATGTCAAATTGCAAAAACAAACTTAAATTTATTTCAATTTAATGTGACAGACCAACACAAAAATTTAATAATTGTGAATTTGAAGGAAAATAATAAACAATTTTTGCCAATTTCAGTCAAGCAAAAGGTTTACTTTTTCACATGTTGATGTAAGAAGTATTTCTTAAGCTCCAGATCAAATGATGAGGCTTACACTTTTTTTTTTGCATTTTAAGCAATTTTGCATTTTCTTATTCAAAAAAGGAATTGAAACCTAGAGAAATTCCTTCTAGTTTGCAAATCTAGAACATAGAACATTTACTTTATAGATCTAACATAGAGAACCAAAATCTAGTTTTTATCAGAACAAGAATCCAGAGAAACCCAACTAGTTTATAAATTATGGACTACCTAGTCTTACTTTTACCTTTTTGTCTTTCTATTGGTTTGTTTAATTTGTTTTTTCTTCTTATTCATGCAAAGCACTTTGAACTGCCTTGTTGCTGAAAATGTGCTAAATAAATAAAATTACCTTACCTTGAAAAATTGTTTGTGTATAGTTCAACATGCTCACCACAATTTCCAGAATTTAATTTTATTTTTTGATAAATAAAACAAAGAAATTATTTAATTAAATAAATAAAACAATTTAATTATTTAAATCTGCTTTATTAAAAAAACAAAGCAATAGCTGGAATAGATTAGAATCCATGTATGACTGAATATTCCCTTACCGTTGCGGTTTCAGTAAATAAATACTGGCTTCCCATGTAGGAACAAGCAAATGTAGCAACTAAAGTCACCAGGAAGTTGAAAACAGTCACCACCACTGCTTTCACCGAGCGCACTGAGGAGAAAAGGGAATAAAACCAGTTCAAGTCACACAGTTTTAAAGCCTGTTGCCAATATGAACAAGAAATAAGGCATCACACACTGACCTTGCTGACCAAAATCTGCCAGTGTGCCATTTCGGTTCATTTCCTAACAATAAAAACAAAAATATTTTTGATAAGAACATGGATGCAGGTTTAGTTCAGCATTGTGTTTTCTCATCCATACAGTTTTAACAAGCACCTGAGTGTTGACATTACGCGTCATCTTGTTGTATTCCTCATTAGCCAGTTTCGCTTTGATCTTCTCAAGACGTGCCACTAACTCAGGATTCTGAAAGAAGAACCAAAAGTCAAACTTTAAGTTAATTAAGACAATAATGAGACTAGTTTTTAATTAAGGTCTCTGTGCTTTAATTTACATCTTGATTTGGCCTTATCTTATTGCCATGTTTGATACAGTTGATTATGATGTACTGAACGATAGTCTTGAAAAGTAGTTAGGATTTATTGAGGCTGTGATGAAATATTTAATTTTACTTGGCAGGCTGAGGCTACTTTATTTGTGCCGAGCAAAGATCAAATATGGAACTCCTCAGGGCTTTGTGCTTGGTGACTCTAAAACCAACGTTGTGGTTAAAAATATTCACCCCAATGTTAGTGATTTACGAAATAAAAAAAATTGGTTAGGCTTAAAGAACCTCCTGCAGCTACGCCAGAAGGGAGTATTTTGTCATTTTATTTGTTTGTCACTGGTCTTGGATGTGAAATGTATGTAACACATAAGTCTATATTTTAATGCAACTTATTTCAATGTAATAATAATAATACATTTTATTTGTAGGCGCCTTTCTGGACACCCAAGGTCACCTTGACATAAAAACAAGTACATT
>CAEGAF010129443.1:0-52752 GCA_903067075.1 Micropoecilia bifurca
ATGACTTAGGATTCTGCTGTGTTTTTGCAAACTTAAAAAAAATACTGGTGTTATGCTTAAAAACAAAATAATAATACAAAAAAACGATCTCCTAAAAAAAAAAAAAAAAAAAAAAAAAAAAACCGCACACAAACTGTAAATGTACTTATCAGGTGATGCGACCTGTACTGGTTTATTGTTGAACTCTTCCCACTTACATTTCAGAGTTTGTAGGAAATATTTTACAGATTTTCCCACACACATTTTTCTTGTTACTGTCGATCTTATGAAATACCTTTTCATTCATTGGAAGACATGGGGAAGCAGGCAATAAACACATACTTAAAGCCCAAAGGTCCTAAATATCACAGATTTTGGAAGCAGGATCGTTAAAAAATTTAAATTTTATGGCTCTTAAAAACCAAATCCAATTGTAGACAGCAATGAGTCGCAACAAATGGGGTAAAATGGTGATGTTTCTACTACTTTTGTGAGCTCAGTTAAGGAGGAGCAATGTTAATTCCAAGCCATAATTCTCTTTTTCTTAGCTTAAACGTCTGTTAACAGTCAGTAGATATGCTAGCCTGGTCAAGCACAAGTTTAATAGACTACTTGCAAAATAAATAGCTGGAAAACAGAGAATTGCTCTTGGCAAAATCCATGTCTGATGTCATTTCTCTGAGTCTCTACAGGATCCCTGCAGAGAATCCAGAGCATTGTTCCACCATATGTCAGCTTGCTGACTCCAATCTGAAAGACCCCCCCCCCCCCCCTCCCCCTTCGGCATGAACTCATCTGACTCATGTAGTTCTTCCAGAAAAACATAAAGCATATGTACTGGACAGCCGTCTTGGTATTTCCCGAATCTATGTCTCAGAGGAAAATCAGCTGAAGTCCCGTATGTTTGCCAGTAGCAGTCATGGATAGTTTTCCAATATGACTGAATTGAGATAATGTGCCATCTTTGTTAGGTGTCATAAACCCGGTCCGTTGTATTTAGTTTCCAAAGTCTTTCATGGCAGCGTCTGATGTGGATTCAACATAAATGGGGCGGGCGGACGGACGGACAGATATAGGATTAAGACACTTTATCAGGGTTTCCCCCAGTGTATTATAAGCCTGGTGGCCCGCCATGCTTCACTAGCTACCCCGCCAGGCTAAGTGTTGCTTGTTTTTGTTCTTAGGAAAATAATAATAATGGGAAAAAAAGAATGGCTTAAGTTTTTATTTTTAAATCAAGCAGGATTGCAAGCTTCTCTGTTGCTCTGAGCATTTCACTGGTGGAGCATATTTATTCCTAAAGTATAGGTGTATAGAAGATAGGCTTACACTTGAAGACAGGTCACCTGGGGGCATTATGGAGCCGCTGACTTCATTTGGATTAAACAGAAATGCAAATAACTGACCTTCATTGTAACTGTATTTTTTTATTATTATTATTTGTTGTTTTTAAGATTCTATAGTTGTGGGTTTAAATAGCATTTCACTGGCAAAATTCTGCATAACATGCATAACCTAGTAATATTTTTACACTTTCTGTTAACATAACATCTTTTAATACAAAAACACGGTGGGTCGCTTCAGCGCCCCTACCACCAGCTTAGCAAATTTTCTGGGGGGAAACCCTGGAAAGAAAACCTTTAAAAAACAATTACATATCATTTGTGATGCCAAGAATAGTTCTTACTATTCTTTGCAAGACGTTTTTGTCCATAGTTTTTACACTTGTGTGTTAGGCGGTGGATTAATTGATTCCAGGTACGTGACCCAACATGACTCAGTGGTGGAGGCTTTCCCAGGCCTCTCCGAACGTTCCTGAGGATTAGGGTAAAATTGCAACCAGCTTCTTGTATCCGTTGAGAACATGATCATAAGTTCTGTCTCAATTTCAATAATTTTTCACAAACATACATGAACTTCACAGTCAAGGACCTGGGGGTAAAATTAGGCCACATATTAACTTCTTGAAAGGTACCCAAATGCAGACACTGGTTCGGGTTGTCTTGCCAAAACACACAAAAAAACATGAGTCTGTCTTCTGTAAACGAAGTAGTCATAGAAACAAAGCAGGATTTAATTTGCACAGCATGAAAAAAAAGTCACATTTTCCTGAAGAGGCTTTGATGTAGAAAAGCGCCAGTAGTTCTCCTCTAAGCTGTTATGCCTGGTTTTGTTTTACACACTTTCAAATTTTTACATTAGACAAAAACAACCAAAAAAACTGAAAAAAAGAAAAGAAAAGAAATTTAAGGAAAGTGTATGTATCCTTATCATTCAGGATAAGGATACCAAAATATTTCTAAGATTTTCGGACAAAGTTCTCTTTGACATCTGCCTCTCAATTTGCTCAAAAAACAAGAAATTAAGATAATGTGGAAAGGTCCAGTCAAAGTCTGGATTTAAATTCCATTTGAGATTTTGGAGTGTAACCTTAAACAAGCCACTCACAAGCCTGCCTGGGATTATTCAGGATATTTATCATTACAAAAGATTGCGATCCATCCTCCTTCGTCTGAGGTCTTAAAGGGAAGATGCACACAAGATCACACTAATCTCAAATCATTTCAAGACTAACAAAATTGTTGTCTTTTGCTCTTATGGCTGCCATTTTTTTCTGCAAGTCAGGGAGCCACATCTGAACATCTGTAGACTACAGATCTTTGGCATCAACCAATTTACGGGTAAAACTGGGACATCATTTGAAAATGATAGAAGAAAGGATGCAGGAAAGAGCTCCTTTTTTGCACGCCGTGGAGGAGAGGATGGAAACAATTATATCCATCTGTTCACCAGAGCTCGAGGACAACCTCTTATATGCATACATTTTCATTCTGTTGGTATGAGTGTGTGCTTTCTACCGAATCAGAGAGGAATCCTCCAGGGCCGTCTGGCTTCCTTTCTCTTTGATTCAGGCAGCCAGGAAACAGACACATGCCTGATAACACTACTTTCTGCAGTTAAAATGTTTAGGCTTAAGGTTTAATCTCATTTCCTGTTATCACCAGTGGCTCTTACCCTTTGTTCCTTAATTAAATTATTCAAGGAACAGTGATTCGGATTTGTCGTTGGCTATTGCGGATTCTTTTTAGGTACACAAGACGTGATATTCATGTTCCATCACATGGCATGTTTGTACCTCTGCTTGTCCACAGAGCCACAAAGATCACCAGAAGAAAGTATTTTTATATGCATTTTAAGGGAGATCGTGCACCAATTTAGATCCTAACATCTTCATCTCTTGGATGGAGCAGTGACCAATTTTTTGTATCTCCATCAATGATTTATCGCCCAATCCTGCTAACCTCTTGTTAAGCAGCTACATGTTTAAAATTTTAATTTTCTTAGATTTGGTTCTTCTTAATTTTTACACAAAAAAATCCTTTTACACATGGGTATAAAAGGAATTGGTAATTGGCAAGTTCTCGAAGAGCTTGATAACCCGATGAGGAGCTATTTAAGTCATTTAGAATCTGCTATGTTGGAGCAAGAACAAATCTGTCCAAATTATTTGTAAGAGTATAATTTTTAACATCACAATTTACATGGTTTACAGAACTGCTGTATAGATGGACTCAAAAGATGTCTGAACCTTTTTTTAAAAATTATTTTCTGATGTCTAAGCATGCACTTACAGAAGCTTACTGTTGCAGAGGATGTGTAGTTTAAAAAAAAATAGCAACAATAACACAAAAACTGACAATAAAATTATGCTCTTTTGAGAAAAAAAATCTATAAAGAGTGATTCTTAAGAATTTCAAAGACTGTAAAATCAACAGATTCCAAGATCTGGTCTTTTTCAATTTATTTTTTTTTAGGGTTTACTTTAGATCAAGTTATATTTTCCATGCCATAATATAGTGGCATAATCTAACTGAACAGGCTGAAAGCAAATTAAGTTGTAAATATGAAGCATTTAGATCACTTTGTCGTACCACCATATATTTTTTGCTTATGTTTAGTGCATCATTTTATGTTTCTTGTGTTTACATACGTTTACTCAACTGTCATGTATGATTTTTTTGTAACAGTTTTCTTATCTTTACAGTTCTGCACTCTTGCAGCGAAAACGTACCAGACTCAAAATACTCCAGTGTTTTCCTTTGTTTCACTACTTTGCCAGAAAGCCAGACCACAGAGACGCAGTATAATTTTCCGTGGTTGGTGGTTCATCTTCAATAAGGCACAGTTAAATTTTATGAGATGATATGCTGCATCAACAACTTTTTAATGCGTTTGTGCTTTTTTTATTTTTTTTTCTCAGTGGAAAAGGGGGTTTACTGTTGAGTCCTCGGGGTGTAGCTGTCAAGGGAAAAACCAAAATTACAGGGAAGAAAGCTTATATTGCGCTCGAGAGGGAATACAGAGCTGTGGTGATACAATACGTCTAATCATCGAGCGGCCATTTTTACTCAAAATCCTAGAGAACAGCAACAACAGAGGAGGCAAACACGACTCAAGAGGGACCGCCTTGTCTCTGCGGAGGTCATTATGACAACTTGAATGTTACTCTTTTCAATGTGCAACTTCAATGGTAGGATGTTGGCACTTCAAACAATCTGAACAAACAGCTTGATCCGTGGCTCTACCCTTTTTCTTTATTCAGCTAAGACCAGACAGCCTTCATAATCTCCTTCTAATGACTCACTGGCAAAACGTTGAGCTGCAAGCTGACCCCCTGCCTTGGTCCATTCTTCACGCCCTGACACAAAATCCCAAATTCCCTTCACTTCAGTCACAGCTAATAACAGGTTTATTTGCTGAGTCAACAAGTTCACACATGTATTGCGTGAAGCTGGGCGAGAACCAGATGTTGAGGTCAGGGTGAAGGTATGCAGCTCCAGTGTCGGCTACCGACTCCCTTTGCGACCTTCGAACCACAACTTGTTTGGGGACTAGCAGGTCGGGAAAGTAAAAGCTGTGACCTCCGTGCATCCACCCACTTCGACACAAGCCGACAGGATTTCCGGATTAGCATTCGCAGTACAATTAGAAAAAGCAACGCAGGAGAAAATTGGCGACGAAACCAAACCACGGGTTTACTGCAAACTATGAAAATCCCACTTAAAAGAACTTCCAACTGGAAAGTCACACTGTACTTTGTGTCACCACATGCTGGCGTATTTTAGCAGGCTTTTTATGTACGCATTAACGTAAGGAAATTAGTCGCATTTTGTGAAACACCAGTTCCTGTCACGCCCATCAAGAACATGCGTCAGTCATGACACGCTTCCATTTTGTACCATTGGATGAAAGATGTCAAATTTTAGAATAGAACATACGGTATTCTTTGTCGCTGTACATTCTGCGTACAATGTACGAGTACAGCGTGCAAACTCGCTGTACTCATACATGAGTTTGTACAAGATTAAAAACAGTGCAAACTCATGTACAAAAATATGTACACAATATACACAATATAAATATGGTGATATTTACAATATTGAATACATCTGCACATCTTCTTACTTACCCTGCACACTAACGTATGTGAATGTTCATCGTTTCAGGCTGAGTTTCTGCATGGTGTAGCATGAAATTTCAGTTATTGCTATGATATTTGTGTAAAACGTTGATATGGGGCCCCAGTTTGTGTCATTCAGTGAATCTCTGTGTAATTATTTGAGATGTTCTAAATAATAATCAGGACTGTTTCTAACTTAAAGACAAGCAGTTTGGTAGTCATTTGTTTACATTTTTCAGGGGAAAATCCATCAAAACCAGCATGCAACACAAAAAGGCAAAAAAAAAAATACATGCATGTCAAAGCAGTTTTAATTGCATGGTGAAGTGTTACATAGAGAGCTTGGTTATCTTGGTTTCCTTATTTGAAAGATCACAAGCATATTTGCAATGCAACACAGAAACTTTCATGCACAAATCTACCCATAGCCCATGGGGAAGTAATTATGTTGTCAAAAAGCAGAATGATTTGTTTACTTCACAACAAAATGTGTGAAGAAGACTGTGTCCAAGCCAATAATGTACTATAATTCTAAATATCTCACCACAAAAAAATATTTCCATTCCAAGTTTTTCTTCCCATCTTATACAACAGATCTATGACGAAACCTCTACAATATGAGATAGAATATTTATTTTCCATTTGGCATTAAGTAATTAACTGAGGTTGAGAATTTTACAGTCATTTCTTCGCTCACTCTTTTGTTTATATTACTGGAATTCTAAGCAGAGATAGTACTGATTAAATACGCATATGTCCAAACATATTAAAAGTCACAGGCTTTCATCACATCTGTCCCAAGACAGGGGGAAAAAAAAGACGAACGAAAAAGCCAAAGCCAAGACATAGATCTGTCTGCGCGGTCTATTCGGTATACAGGCAGGAACTTTGGGTGAAAGCAGAAAAGGGAAGAAAAGGGAGCAAAGAAAACACGGGATGTGGGTTAAATGAGAGGGTTGCTGATGGTTTGGATGGAAAGAATCAAAGGGTGAGGCTGTAGAATGGAGGGTATTTTTTGCTCTGATGGGTTTGTTTTGCCCTCAGTAGAAAGAGCTTGCTACGGTTTCACTGGATGCCGACTGAGATCCACTTCATTCCGACACGTTTTACACACTGAACATAAAGTTCTTCCATACGTCCTTTACAACATCTGCGAAGGATTTGTAGATTATATATATAAAATAAAAGAAATATCACATAACGGGATCCTTATGTGGCTTCTTTATTACACCAAAGAGAAGAACCCACAGTCATGCTATATGTTTACGCCTCATGGAAAGTGGCGATCACTATGACGACTGCCCAGGCTAGACTAATAAAACTGCACACTGTAAACAGAAAAAACACCAGCCATGGCGAGCATCTTCATTATAATACTTGTCTACTTTTGCATACGCGCTCTTCTCTTTTCCCAAACTGCAAAAACAGTTTGTGTATTTGCACTAGATGTTTTCTAGTGCAAATATCTTAGAACACTTGAAATAAGACTAACTTAAAAGTGACTTTTCAGCAAAAAAGGAGCTTGTTTTAAGTCAGTAAGTCCTTAATTTTGATAGAAAAAATGCCATTTCCATTGGCAGATTATTTCACTAAAAACAGGGTATTTTTCCCATGTTAGAAGTGAAATAATACGCCAATGAAACTAGTACTTTTTCATCAATATTAAGACGTTATTGACTCAAAACAAGATCCTATATCTTGCCGAAAAGTCACATGTAAGTGTAAGTGTCACATGTAAGTTTCAAGTATACTAGAAACTAGACCAAATTGACTTGATAATATTTTGTGCTTTTGCAGTGAATGCTATAAACAGCAAGCGTACAACACAGCCCTATTAGAGGTAATGTGTGATCAAACACAAACGACAGCTCTGAAGATTGTAAAAGCGAAAGAAGCTCCATAATGTCCAATTAAATCAACCCTGAGGCTAAAACAGCTGGACACAAACTGCTTTAAAAGGTTGTTCTTTATATAACACTTCTTATAGTTCCTTGACTGCCTCTGATTTGTTGTTCAGATGGGAAGGTGTTTAATATTGGCTCTACTTTGAAGCAGGCAAATTGTACAAAATATTACTGGTTTTACTTGGAATAGTTGTATAAATCGCATAAAACTATTGAAGTACTCTTCAGATATTCATTTGGTTATAGGTATGACGTTTTGCTGCACTTCTCAATAAATATTTTGCTGCTTGAAACACTGGAACAATTTTTCTTTTTTTAAAGGTTTTAGGTTAATCGTAATTTCCTGCTGTCAGCACGATTTGGTGAATTGTTTATTGGTCGTGGATAGAATTCGACACACGTCAGTATAACAGCTGCTTTGGCTGTTTGCTTAGATTTTGTGCAACCACCCTGGCTTTGATCAGACGTTTTACACACACACACACACACACACAAAGAGGGGGACAAAATACACATAGTGGTTGATGAAAACCCCCTCCACATTTTTGACAGATGAAACAATCTGTTATAGTAAAAACATTCTTTCTTTCAGACAGAGTCCAAATATGGGGATGTTCCTTAAGCAATTAAGCAGGTGTGCCAGCAACTGGCACGTCCTTATCATAGATTTGCATTCATCCAAGTCCACTGCAACAGAGAAAACCTGAAATTCTAAATTTAATCTACCAAGTCATATTTCTCATGTCTGTTTTTTTTTCTTGTCAAGACAAAAATAAACCATGTAAATTAAATAAATTGTCTGGAATTGTTAAACTGCCTTTCAGCTGTGAACATTTAGCCCAACCACACTTGTGCCAAAGAAAAGAAAAAAAAAAACTGTTCTGGAATGAAACTTGGCATTATAAAAGCTTTTTTTAACATCTCAAACAATGTGGAACTTGTATTGTGTTTGAAGATTAAAAAAAAAACATTCTGTTGGACAACTGTTCCTTTTTAAGTCACAGCTTTATGTAAAAGCAGCACAAACCAACACTATAAATCTGAAAAAGCGAAAAAATATGTGACAAAAAAGAGCAATATAAATTCCATGTAATTAATTAAAATTTAATTTAATTAGTATGGGATTTAAAATGTGCTGTCTATTCCTTGAGCTCCAATATTGAAAGCTAAAAACATAAAACGGTTACATGCAGTTTTTGCCCATTTAAATGAAAGAAAAAAAAAATCTGAGTTTTCTTGAGAAACTTTCTAAAAATGCAAAAATAAATAAATAAATTAATTAATTAAAAAACATTGATTTTACATATACACACACATTTTGACCACTGTCATTTTATATCACTGACTGTGGGTGGCATGAAAAAAAAAGAAAAAAATGAGAAACTCCCATAGAGTTTCTAATGCACAATTCATGCGGTGCTGCTGGTTTTCCTCAGTGGTTCTGGGACACTTTGATTGAAAGAACTAGACATGCTTACAGTGAAGTAGGTGGCCAACATGTTTGGCAGGCTGGCTCACATTTTTCTCTCATATCTTATGCGGGATAGTCAATATAGGCTCTCCGAATTTACAGAAGCAGCCAAACTTTTTGGGCAAATTACTTTTACAGTAATACATTTTTGTGTTTTTCTTTTGGCCCTGTAAACACTGGAACCAATGTTTTTCTGGCAGGAAGACTTTCCGGCGTTGGATGAATTGCCTTTGTGACCCTTCATTGAACATCCCAAAGGGGGAACAGGTATGAAGCTTCTGTGGTAGTTTGAGTTTTAAGGAGTTTGTCTGCGGCAGAAACTTTCACTCGTGTGCAGATCTTTGAGATTATAGGGAACTTTCTTACAGATTTATAAGAACTGAAAAATATAGCACAAAATAATTTCAGCACCTAGATTAACTGACTACTAAAAAAGCATTCTGCATGATGATCATATCCATGTGTGCATGCAACTTGCACACTAAAGCAGAAACTAAACATACTCTAAAGAACTCTAAAATCTGGTTTGTTTTGATTTATATTTAGCTCAAAGAAAAATTAAACAGCTGAATATATTCTCAGAACTTAGAAACTAAAACAAAATAATGTCTCTTTCCTGCATTTACAGCTAAACACACAGCCTGATCGAAGCATATTTAGATCAAACCATATTAATGTCACAATGGCCCAGTTAAAGCTGAGTGCTTTATTTATTTTGAAATCTCATGTGATATTTATGTTTACAGACATTCTGTCAAGTTGTTGCTTTCAGCAAAAAGTATGTTTAATTGCGGCTATGGTGTTTCCAGTTACTTCAGGTTCTTCTCCCGAAAGTCAAAAACCTATTTGGCTGAGTTATTCTTTGTAAAAAAACAACAAAAAAAGTAATAATAATTAAAAAAAAGCATGAGGATACATCCCATATACAGAGGCTTTTAGTCCTCGAAACACCAGTTCAGGGTTCAATTCCAGAGTCTGGGACCTTTGCTGCATATGTCTTCCTCCTTCTCCCTCTACCCATTTCCTGTCTGATCTACTGCAAAGAAAGGCCAGAAAAACCAGCAATGATATATTTCCTGGGCATTGCAGGGTCCCTGAGATCCAAGGGTTATTTCTAAAGAGATATTCAAAAGAAAGACAGCAACGAGGCTTCCACATTACAAAGGAAGATGAAGAATGCTCAATGGATTTGGGTGGCCAAATGCGTTCACTCTGCAAACTGACAATAAATAGTCAAAGCCAACGTGCTGCTGCAATTCCTCAAATACTGTATAATTAAAGCACGATTGTTGTTGTTTCAAGACATTTATGACATCAATCTTTAATAATTCAAATGCCAAAGTTTGAAGCGAGCTTACAAATAACTCATGCCCCCATAGAGAGGAGCAAGTCTTTGAAAGCACCGCTTTAAGACATGCGCCCACCACAAGCATAGTTAAGCAATTGGCAAGCAATTTCTTTGAAATCGTTCGGTGAAAGGATAACAATTTATGGTTGCTGCAGTGATGGGAACCTGCAACAAAGCCACGGTGAATTTCTTCGCCTTTCATGTCTGCACATTAAGCCGCAGGGAGACGGTGCTAATGCCTCTTTGTGCTTCTTTCCCTTTGTCTCCTTCATTCCTAAGGGCTCCTCAAGACTGTGCACTTCCTTGTCAACACATGTTACTCTTTTTAATTCGCCGTGACGTCCGGAGAAACAACTTTCCGCAGACGGTGGGTTTATTATTTGAGACGGGAGCGATCCAACAGATACAAGCATGCGCTCCCCTTTCCCCGGCACCGGTTTTCAGCCAGCATTACGCGTCATTCAGAACTGCATCGGGGTTACGTTGCCCCTATAATCTGTTACCTTTTTCCACTATTTCTTATTACGCAAGTCCATGATTGTGAAGTCAAAGGAAAATGTTTCATGGTTTTCAAGATCATTTACATGCCAACATCTCCAAATAAAACCAGCTAATAAAGTCAGTCTGCACACAAACAGCAAGACAAATTTCCTTTGCTATTCAACATACATGGTTGACGAATGCTTGCCAGATGAGATCAAAATTTATCCTTCCATCTCTGTGGGAAAATTTCACCCCATAATGAAACATGGTGGTGGCAGTATGATGATGTGGGATCATTTTTGTTAGCAGGAAAGCTGTCTTGGGGATGACGAATGGAGCTTAGTGGGTGGATAATCTGGGAAGAAAGATCTAAATATATTTGAGAAAATCAGGATTTTATTCAAGCATCAATGAAGCTGAGTGAGATCTACTTTGTAAACATAAAAAAATATAATGTGGCTGAATATTCTCTAGATGTAGAAATTTGATAGAGACACACTTGCAGCTGTAATTCTTTTAACAGTTGTTCCAAAAAATTATCTTTCTGCATGGTCATATTCCACAAGTTTGTTTAAACAAACTGAATATAATCTCCACAAAATACAAAGTTTTTGGTTATAAAGCGACAAAATACAAAAGGCAAAGCACTGTAGATACCAGTTCTTCATTTTACCTCCATTGTGTCTTCTTTTTTTTTTTTTTTTTTTTGCTTTGGGCAAAAACAGGAGGGGAGGAAAGGGAGTGAGAGGAAGAAATTAAATATCAGAACCAGAAATAATAGAAAAACATATAAATCTCTGGCAGGAGTGGAGTCGTCCGAGACTGAAAGATGAAGACGGAGCGAGGTTTAGATTTAGCGCTTCAAAATATGCATTAACAACGAACACAGAGAAACGAAGACCGCAGAAAAAAGGATGATGGTATTCCCCAAAACTCAAGAGAGATTAATGCTCGTTGTCTTTAAAGTGATCCATTACCATCCGAGTCGGAGTAAGTGCAGTACACTGATCGAGCTTAAGGGAAAAGGGCTTGTGAGACTTTGAAGAATCACAATTTAAGTTTGCAGTAAGAAAATAACAAGTCCACCCTATTAGTATGAAGTGCTGTATCTGTGCTGTGTTTGTGTACAAACTGTTTTCTTTTATCCATTCATCTTTTTATAGAGAATAGTAGGGATGGGGCACCAGTACGTAAAGACAAGCAAACAGTCAAAGCGGTCGGAGACAGATAAACATACTTCTTAAAATTTCTTTGAGTTCTTCTACCATTCCTTTCTAACAAAGTGCTCTGTGAATGTTTCTCTGTAAGTAAAGTCAAAAGACTCATTGGTTTTATGCGAGGTTAATGAAGTCTAATATTTCATAGCAATGTTTGTGTGTCCATGAATTCGCCGGGGAAAGCATTTGAAATATGTATTAATCAAAAGAAGACAATTCCCAACACACGAAAACTAAACTAGCTTTGGTTTGAAAATAAGTTTTATTCTTCATTTTGTAGGTTCGGAGTACTCTGTGTCGAATGTTACTTCTTCACCAGCATTAAACATAAATGAAAAACTTAAATAAAAAAAAAAAACAGTCTGAATCATTTACTGCACATCTCAATTGCTCCACATCCACAAACGTATTGAATTCGTGGTCAATGGATTGCATTAGAATACAGCAAGCAGCTGTACGCAAAAGAATAAAGTATGTTTTTATATCTTAGGGAAATTCCAGTCAGGCTTACTAAGCATGGAGGAAATACAGCTTCATCCTAATTAGAAGGTTGCTTTTATGTTTACATGACATGACTGTTAACCGCTCTTCAATTACGATGATTCACGTTGGCTCCTGGACAGATTTTCAACCTCCCAGGTTGCTTTGCAACAGTGCAACTTCTGGTAGGGAAAAAAATACTAATTAAAATCAATTTTTAAACCTACATGTAGGTGTCAAAACACATTGAACAAACTAAAACAGACCTGGACGTTACTAGTATTAGTATATGGAACGTTCTCCACTTAAACAACGCATATACTGCTGAAAGCTCAACATGAAAGCATAGTTGCCAGTTGTCTCGCTCATCTCTGACAGAGGACTAACAAATGCTTTCAGACGTGTCTCGCGTGTTTGAAATCAAATACAGCCAAACACAAGCGAGGTCTTTTTTTTCCAACCCCAGCCTCTCCTGCTGGCTCATCCCGACTATTGAAAACAGTTGTTCTGGTGCGTTTGGCAGTGAACAACCCCCCCCTTCAAGAGTCGGCTCGGTAGTAATCCTAATATGGAGCTGTTGCTCTTTGTGATGGTGCAGAGGAGAGGAAAAAGACGGGGTGATTATCAGGCCTCCCTGTCTCCCTTCATATAATACTCCTTAGTAGTTGCTACAATACTCCTTAGCTGTTGGCTCCAAACTCAACAGTTCATTCATGTCATCTGTGAATGGCTGACACGGTTTGGCCGCCATCTTTTATCGCCTCGCACGAATCAGACTTATTTGAGAAATGGAGGAATGTAAACAAGCTAAAGTAAGAAAGAGCTTTCAATAAAAATGTCAAAGCATTTTTATTTCATTTATCATTTATTTCACGGGATTAAACTCTTACTGAACTTAGAATTCAAATATGAGACAGAATGTGAGTGTTTGCAGCTACACGGCGTACTTTGAGCTAAATGCTAATTTTACCTCTATGCTAACCTGCAAAGACTAAGTAACATAAAGCTATTTCAGACTGTTTGATTTAATAGCAAAGGTTCAGTGGAGTAATTAGGTTTTGGTTGCATCTTCACAAGACAATAAGGGAACATGTTTATGATTATGTAACAATATTGCAACCTCTCAATCTAACAAAGCACAATTTTTAATCGTGAATATTTTCACCAACTATGTTAATCATATTTTAACAATTTGACTATATTTTACGTACAATACAACCACAATCATCAGTGTATTTCAACTGGATTTTGAAATACACTGAGCACAAGTGTCATGTAAAAGTAAAGCTTTTAAGAATTGTCACAGATGAGAAGAAAACTGAAATCGACCCCTGGTCAGCAAGCATTTGCACATTTTAACAGAAACGTCTTTTTTCAACCCAGACCATAATGCTGCCACTCTATGCATTGTGGAAGCTTAATTCTTGTAAAATCACTGTTGCCTGTATGCATGCATGCTGGGATCTTTATTAGGGGTTTAGTTCTTATCTAATTATTTGAAAACATAAACAAGATTTCTAACATTTCTCCAGCACTTTTGTTTAACATGACCAAAAAGTAGGCAAGACAAGTGTGCAGAAGAGTGTCTGTGTGAGGAGCTTTTTTTTGCTGCTTTGCCACCCAGAAGCTCAGTCTTTATTTGTCTTTTATTCAGTCTGTCAGGCCAGTTAGCAACACATCCTGCAGTAAGTTCACCGGTTAAACAGAGGGGACCAATAAAGGGCTGCAGCCCTCCCACACGTGTGTCAGGAGTTTGTGTGTGTGTGTGTGTGTGTGTGTGTCTGTGTGTGTGTGTAATGGTAAACCAGAGACAGCCTTGTGGCTCCTCTGACGATCGGTTTTTGCTCCACAGCTCACAGTGTGATTCCAGCTGAGTGGGTGAAAAGGAAGAGGAGAAGAGAGCGAGGGAGACAGAGAGAGAGAGCAAAAGAGAGATAGAAAGAGAGCCAGTCTTTGTCCCTCACTCCAAGCTGCTCCAGCAGCCCGGGCCGATATTCTTGGCTTGGATGCAGCACTCATGACAGGATTAGGAGCCTGGGACACTGGACCAACCGGAGATCCGCAGGTTCTAGTTGACCAACCCGGGCCAGATTCTCACCCTGCACGGGTAGGACTGAAACTTTTAATACTCCACAGAGTGTGTGCTGAAGGGGTTACCCAGCTGAAAAACGGCAGCTAATCTTGTAATTATTGCTCAGTCATGAGTCAACAAGCTTGATAAAAAAAATATTGAAAGAGGAAAAAAAAAAGAAGAAAAAGCTGGCACGGTACAGCGCCAAGTACTAATGCAAAGTCACAGCAATTTATTCTTATCTTAAGATTTTTGCTTCATTACATCTTTGGGTTGCTTGGGACTAATTACAATGGAGTTAAAAATAGATTATGTGGCAATTTAAATGCATAAATGCTCAAAATGTGCGGTGCAAGTAAAGAAAAAAAAAGAAATGTACAAGGAATTTTGCACAAGCATCAGCAGCCAAAATTTACTTTAACAAGCATTTTGCAAGAGTTTGCATTTGATTTCCTGCTTGCAGAATTTCTGGACTGGATTTTCTTCTCACTTGAAGAATTGTAAAAAGGACTTGCCTATTCATTTCCTATTTATTTTGTTACCCAACTACACAGTGGTCTATTTCAACTACCATGATAAACGGAGCCAAGAATCTCATTTGTCACAGAACCTTTCCAATTGGAATCGCTTCGTACTGTAAGAGAGCATTTCTGGATCAGAGTGCACTCCAGATGACTCATGTTCATCGTATACACAGCAAGCCAACACTATTCTCTTGCATAATAATAATATCAGCAATATTAATTTTAGTAATAGATGTATTTCTCTGTTTTTGGATATAATCCAAGCGAATGCTGCTCCACGTTTTACTGCACAGTCGTATGCATGATAGCACCCCAGAGTTACACGCCGCTTTGTTGTCTTCAGATAAGTCCCAAGCTCTTGCTGGGTGAAACTGGAGCACCATGTGGTTTCACTCTGGGATTCTGTACTGAGTAAAACTGGAGGGGAAACTTGCTTAACTTGCAATTTTGCCCTGATTGTTAAAGAGCAGAAGCCCCTTTTTCTGGGAGCGTTCAGCTGTTTCAGCTTGCCCACAACTAGTTGGTTTGAAAGCACTTTTTTTCGCGTGTGTTTACCACGCAGATGTCTGGCACGGAGCCAAAGAAGTCGACATAGCTGTGCGGCTGGGGGGGCGGGGGGGGGAGAGATGTGGTGTCTGTTTAGCATCTCGTCACGGGTTTTTCATCTCCACGAGTCTTAATGAGGCAGCTCGAAGGAAGGTTTGGATCTCCGATGGAAAGACGGCCAGCGAAAGGGAGATAAATTATGTTTTAAATGACTGACACAGGACCTATAAGCACACGTTGGTTACTAATGATCCACGCTGACGTGAAAGAGCCGAGATTTACAGTTCCCCCGGAGCCAGAAAAATGGAAATCTGATTTTGATGCAAAGCCAAGCACTTTGGCATGTTTTCACCAGTCAGGTCCACCCTACGCTGTTTGTTTTTGTGCGCTCAACCCCTCTGAACCTCAGTGAAAAACTCAAGTGTCATTTTCTGTTCTTAGATTTTTTTTTTCCCTCTCTCTCTGCTTAAGAGGTGAACCTTTCTGGTTTCAATTAGGCTCTCAGGGATGTAAGAGCACTCTCTCTTCCCAGCTCTATTAATACACAGAACATGTTCTGTATCCTTAAAAGTACTGGATAAATATAAAGACAAAGATTTTTTTAAAAAAAGAAGAAAATCTGTTGCATCCATTTGTGTTTTGATTAGCTTCAATAGCCATTGCAGCCATGTGAATCCCACCTTTATAAGATTTCCTCTCATTACAAACATACTATTAATGCCTCAGATTTGTTAAGAAAATATTAAATAAACGGCAACACAAAACTCAAGATGTGAAATAGCATGGCTCAACTGCAAACCTTCTCAGACCTGGGTGTCTATCTAAACAGACAGGCCAAGGCGAAAGGGGCAATAGTCAAAGAAGAGAGCCAAGAGGTATAAATCTGCTTGGCTGCGGAGAGAATCTGTTGTTTGGACAAACGTTAGTCACGCACTCCATAAATCTGCTCCTTATGGAGAAGTTGGATGGAGGAAAAACAACAACAAAAAAAAAATCCAGAAGAAGCTTGAGGTAAGTTTGCAGCTAACCTCAAGCGCCGTACAAGATGCCCTGATCAGATGAGACGCCATTCCCTCAGTGAAACGTGGTGATGGCAGCATCGGGCTGAGAAGAGGAAACCTATTCAGAGACAATGGGAAGGTGGATGGCGACAAATAAGGGGGAAAAAACCTTCGAGAAAAACATGCCAGAAGTCAAAGTCTAGAAGCTGTACATCTCTGAAGATGACTGGTTTGGATTAAGGATCGTTAGATTATTATCCTTCCACTTCAGTCTTAACTACTCTTTTTTTAAGTGTCATTGTCAAGACTGAAGTGGAAGGATTAATATCCTTCCACTTCAGTCTTAACTACTCTTTTAAGTGTCAGTCTGACATTTAAGGTCCTAAAATAAATAAAAATTTGAGATTGTTCCGATTGATGACACCCTAAAGTTAAAGCACACACATAGGAGGCAAACCCCACATAAACATAAAAAGGAGGCTGAACTGACATGAATGTAATTTAGCTACATTCTTACAAATTTTCATTGCTTTCCTGTTTGCTTTTCTACATTTAACAGCTTGACTGAATAACAGAGATTGATTGAGCATGCTACTTGGATGGCAGTAAGAATTTGTTCTCTTTTTTTTCTTTTTGCATGCAGAAAAAATCCCTGAGTCTTGCTTTTATAGCCTCCCCTTCTTGTTCTTGGTCTCTCTCTCTTTCTCTCGTAACAGTGATCCTTCTGTTTTCCGAACTCTTCCCGCTAGATGCCTGAACTCTCAAGGTTACTTGTACGTAGATATTGATTTTGGGCTACAAATGCGGTCAGTAACTGTGCAGTCTCCAGACTCCTGGAATAAATTTAGACAGATGAAAAGTTTTATGGTTCTTGCAGGGTACTTCCCTTAATTTTGGAACCAGAATCGGAGTGTCTTTGACATGCTTGGTCTGTATTTTGGTATGTGCGTAGAGTAGTGAGATCATGTATGTCCCGACTTGATGATGTAGTATGAAAAGCAGTAGACACCAACAGTGTAGATCTGGACTTCAGACGTTGAGGAGCCGCAATTTTGACAAGCTTACAAAATGTTGATTACGATCTGTCGCCAGAGCTGCACACTGATCAAAGTGAATCTGTTAGTTTTTCTACAGTCACTGTAGAAAATAAAACAGCTGAAATTGACCACTCGTTTCTGCCGACTTACAAGCATGTAAAACACTATGAGGAGGGCAAGCTGTCTATGTGTCCTTTCGTCTGGTGATGAAAATGACTTTGGCTCACCGAGACGTTCAAAGCGAAATATACTGAGCATCTTTTGTGTTTCCATTTTTCTCTTCTTCTTGTTCATTGTTCTCTTTTCCCACAACATGCCTGTCTCCATGAGCGTTTGCATACCTAAGCTGTCATTAAGAATTAAATATACTGCACAAAGGAAGTTTTTTTTTAATTTTATTTTCCCAGCCTTTTTGTCTGTTTCACAAAGACTTCTCAATCTTCCCACAGGTTTAGGTTTATTTTCATCATCCGAGCTGAGAGACATGTTGCTACCACATATTTAGGTACAGACCAAACGTCCAAAGGTCATTCTGGTTCAGGACAGGTGGAGGGATCAACAAAAACAGTTCCTGAGGAAATACCTGAGGGATTTCTACTATGAGTTTTAAACTGAGAAAGCTTTGGGTCAGCATAGGTTAATCCTTGGTACATTGGGTGGGATTTAATGCTAGCCTGAAAGGGCCAATTGAGGCTTGGCACAGCCACGAGGTTAGGGTGAACCACATGGATGGGTTTGGCCTGCGATGGTTTGTTGGGGCACAGCTATATGCAGTGGAGACTGCAGACAGACTGTGGCTGAGGTACTCATAAAAGAGACGGACTTCCGTTAAAGGTCAGAGATTTTAAGGATGTGCAAAAAAACTAAAAAAGCATAACAAAAAAGTAAACAAAACATGATGTGATGCAACTAACTTCTTGCATTAAGAAGAGACGATTAGCGGTGAATGCTGACAGAGCTACTCTGGTTTGTCATGCTAAAGAGGGCAGCCAGGGTTTAGAGTTACAGGTCCATCTGAGTAGGACGTGTCCTGGATTCCTTCCTCTGAAGGTTTTCCCAGATCATTCCAAAGGGAACACACCCCGCGGCAGACCCACAACTCGTTGGCAGGACTTTGAAATCCTTCTGGTCTGGAAACAAAGACAAGGAGCTAAAGCGCATCACTGCACAAAGTTGGGTCTAGATTGTTCCCGTGGATGTTTTACCAGCAGTACCCGACCGTGGTTGAATGGAAAAAGAAGGTCGGAATGGAAAATAGAAAAAAAAAAATTACCTGGCGTGGCTACTTTTGCACCGTAAGATTAAAGATTGAACAATTTCCCAGTGTCACTATACATACAGGGCTATACATCTACCGGACACATATGAAAAGTGCCAAATTTATCATGTAAGCATGGTTGAGGATGTGGTATGCTATGGGCTAATTTGCTACTCATGTAACTGAAGACAAATCATTACCAAACACTTAATAGCCACACAGCAAATATTTTGCAACAACAATCATAGAATGCACATGCAAATGCAGCATCCATATCGCATTTCTAGGTTTTAGATCTTTGTACAGAATAGAGATGATGCAGGGTACAACACTAAGAAGACCACTTACTTTTTGAGCTTGCGAGATTAATTGCAGAAAGTGACACTTTAATGTACTGACAAATGTATCCTTATAAAACGTCTGAAACAAATGACATGGACTGGAAGTAGCATGTTGGCGATTATCAAGTGAACTAGATTCGGAACATTATTTTTCTGATTCCATACATAAACACTTGATAAAACACTTTGAAAAAAAGAGACTTCCAACAAAAGTTTCTCTTTCCAATAGAAACCAGGCAGATACAGACTTCAGCTCTTTGGCTGCACAGGCAACCAGTGGATTGTGGCACGTTCATAGCACCACAGCTTCTCATTTGGCTAAAGACGCAGGCCTGTGCCTTGTAAATCAGCAAACAAGTCTACAATTACAGGTTTAAGGGGTGGCAGTGGAACAAGAATTTTTGTAGACAACTGCAACGCAACCCTGTCTTTTTATGGTCTGAGTGCTTTGGTAAACAATCTTATCATTGACCTCTCACAAACAAAGAAAAAGGTTACACTGCCAGTAATTAATTGAGACTTTGCCCTTACAGGGCTACAACCAGAGCAGTGTTCACAGCCTAGGAATCTGCTACTTAAACCAAGATTTAACATGCAGCCTCAGCTGGACCTTTTCACTCTTTGGTCTACACTGGAGTTTGTACTAGCAAAAGCCTTAAATTCTACAATACATCTTACACCAACTTCATTACAGTCAAGCTCATACAAAAAGGAGTCGAACGATGAGGTCTGCAACCACTGAGGTGATTGATATAGTCGGACAGGTGGGCAATCCTTAGAGAAACGGAAAGTGCAAACAGACACATTCTCAGCTGTTTCTGTGTAACTTACACATCCAGTCTGTTATTCCCAATGGAAGCAAAACTATCTGCATTGACAGTCTTGTTCCACTGTGCGAGACGGTAGGAGGACTGTGGTTTGCCTGAGTTGGACTGAGTCAAACCAAGCATGTGTGTCTGTGTCTGTGTGTAGACGACGTGTTTCTCGACAGCCTTGGAGATCTTTTCTGAAAAACGCCTCCAAGCTTTTTTCTTTACAAGCTAACTTTGCCCGTTAAATAAAGCGTATAGAGGTATCGCCAACTGTCTTATTTCCTGTGTCTAAGGGATGAAGGGTGGAGGGAGATTTTAAACGGCTCAAGAGGAGGCAGCAGAGCAGGAGACAAAAGTAGTCTTCAAATAAAATTGAGGTAAATGATCCGTTACGAGTTCATTTTAGTTGTAGACTTTCAAACTTATCTTCGTAAGAAATTCAACAGCATAATATGTATTTGAAACCATTTTTTTTATTCTAACAGTAGCCTCAAAAATCCCCTTCACTATTAGGGTGTGCAAATATATTTCTTCAAGGTAGATCATTTGTCTACATGTTCAGAAGTAAACTTCAGATGAGTCGAAGTGAAGTGTTATACGGTGAGTGTGCATAAAGGGAAACTGCTTTTGACATTTTCATTAAACTATGTTATGCAACTGGACTAAAAAATTAGTGTGATTGCAGATTTTTGCACATCTTTCACAGGGATATTGGTCATGCAAAACTGATATGAATGATTTTAACACAAAATATCCACAAAATCTCTTTTAATCTAGGAAAGAACATCGAACATCTAGGATTCATATTCAGGACTGAAGAGGACAAAAAGCAAAACTTAAGACAGACTGTGGTGAAAATGTAGAACTTTTAAAGAAGGAATTGTAAAATAATGAGAGTTACAGAGCTGAACCATGTCACGCATGTCACCAGAATCCAGCGGGGAATGAAGGAAACGGAGAGGCTAATATATTGAGGAGTGTGATTGCTGACAAGAGGCAGGTGATTGATGGCAAACCGGGGGCAGCTGTGACAGAAGGCAAACAGGTTGACTGAAGGAATATGAAAAATAGACAGAAAAACATAGAAGAAACTGAACAGGAGCCCAAAGGGCACAGAATCAAAAAGGGAAAAAGACTGAAAATCAATCCGAGAGAAATAAATACAAAACACAGAACACAAGCATAACCTAAGAAACTAAACATAAAGGAATGAGCCAATATGGCAACATGTATTAAGCAATAATAAATGAAATATGGCAAAACCTTACAAGCAATAATAAAGAACACAAACAAATGAAAATCAAAACTCGAAGCAGTAAAGTTCTGACATAAATTAATGACAAATGCAAATATCAAAGTGGCAAAACAAACACTTGTTAGGAACAAGTATAACGTTACAGAGTGTTTCTTAGGAAGCTGGATCTCTTTATGACATTTTATTGTTTCTAATTAAAAACTAGTTATTTCTCTAGCGTCTGAGAAGCAAGAGAAATACTCTTGTTTGGTAAAAAAGTTTCAACAACAATGTACCTATTTTCTTTTCATTTTTAAGTGTTATGCCCTGTATGCTATGTTTGACCTTTTCACCAACATTCTCCTGTTCTCCATTTTGTCTGTTTCTGCATGTGCAGCTCTGACCGGCCTCCTGTGTCCCTCCAACATTTTTTGTGACAGAGATCCCTCCTCACCTCCCCCCGCCATGCATCTCCTTACCGCAGTTCTCCTCCTGCTGCTCCTTGGGTCAGCTGAACCTTGGAGAGTCCCGGGGTCAAAGGCCACAGAGAGGAGCAGCTGGGGTCGTGTGCGAGGCAGAGGAAGGGCCGGCGTCATGAGGCGTCAAACTCAGGAATGCAAGGAGTACATGGAGGCCGGGGAGAAGTACCTGGACTGCCAGGACAGGCAGCTGACCTTTGTGAGGCAGGACTGGCCCAAAGACATCCAACATCTTCTGCTGGCCAGAAATAAGATTCAGGTGTGTGGAGGCAAATTTTAACTCATCTAGAAAAGCAGGATAACACAAATTTCACACATTTTAACAGCAAATCTTAAAAATGTCCCAAACCTGCACGCCCTTCAATCGAACGGCAATCAATAACTTCTAATTCTCTGTTCAAGCACAATGAAGCTCAAAATAAAGAGAACAGCTCAAAACGGACAAAGCCAGCACAGCGCCGATTCAGCAGACGTTCTTTTTTCGTTATATTGGCATCTTAAAAACTAAACGAGGAATTTCCTAGAAACATTTGCTTTAATTCTGCCCGGCAAAACACAGGACATTTTTCCTGAGTTGGTTGTTGTAAACTGAAAATAAAACCTGCGCTGCTTGTTGATACTTTCGGCCATCTGCGCACCATTTATTTGGGCCCCAAGATCAAAAACACATTCGACATGAGGGCTTTTGTGGGGAATGTGTGTGCCACAGGTGGCGAAAATAAAAGCTTTGCCACATGGGTAAAGCGCAAAGATTTGTGGCATTCACCTTCTATTTGAACAATCAGTAGTAGAATTGAGGTGGAAGGACTAAAAACTGTTTTGTCTGTCTTTTCAGGTTTTTGCATGGCATTATGTCTACACTCTAAAATGAAAGTGTGATCTATTTCCAAACAATAGATGCATTATCATTGGTTCACTGATAAGTCTGACATGTCAGAGATGGTGACGTTTTAGACAAGAAAGATACATTTCTTTTCTAAAAGCAAGCTTGATCGACACCAGCCTCTCCAGATAAATCCTTAGGCACGCAGATCAATTCAAAGGCTTATGGATTTGCTTTAAATCACAGATGTTTGTGGCTTTTTTTTTTCCACCCCCCTCTCAGATTTTACGGGATAACATGTTCGAGCAGTTCACCAAGCTGAAGAGCCTGGACCTTCAGCAGAACGTCATCTCGGTGATCGAAGACGACGCGTTCAGCGGCCTCTCCCAGCTCACCACCCTCCTCCTCCAGCACAACCGCATCAGGTCGGCCTCGGAGGAGGTCCTCCTCCCGCTCCCCCGCCTCACCTACCTCCGGATTTTCGACAACCCCTGGAGCTGCCGCTGCCCGCTCGACAGCCTGGTCAGGGCCCTGCAGGTGCCCAGCAATCGAAACCTGGGCAACTACGCCAGGTGTGCCGAGCCTCGCTCTCTGAAGGGCCAGAAGCTAAAAAAGCTGAAAGCGGACTTCCTGTGTGCCGAGGACAACAGGCCAGAGAAACCCCAGCCGGGCCGTCCCATAGTTCGGACAGACGCCGTGTCCATTTGTCATCTCAAATATCCCAGGCTCCTGCTGGACTGCACACACAAAGGTGAGAGAAGATCTGGGTGTCTATTTGTATGCGTTACTATGGGAACACATGATAAAAAAAAAAAACAGATCACAAACTGGAGCAATAGACAAAATATTATGTTCACGCACGGATCTCAGCCAACAAAATTGGACCCAATGAATGAAACTTGGTACTTTTTTTGTCCAACCAAAACATAAAAGAAAAGGCTGGCTCAGCAGTACGAAACATTAATCATACAGCATAGTCATGCTTACTTATCCAGTGAAACTGAGTTAAGTTTGCAGTCTTCTGTTATGGCTATGGTCAGACACCAGAGATGTATTTGCTTTTGTAACGTTTGCTACACGGGGTTTGCTAGCCACACTGAAGGGAAGGAGATTTCTTTGGGGTGATTTATGCTCTATTCATTCAAAATCTCCACAACTCATGACAGCAGATGGTGGATAGGCACAACTGTATTCAACTTGGGGAAGCTGTAGACCGTTTAAAACGTTGCGTCAACTGTGTTGCATCAGTTTTGCTGGGTTTCTACTCACAAAACCACAAACTTGTAAACTACATAATTGCTGCACTTATTTTCCACAGAATACAGCACAAATACTGTAGCAATTACCATAAATAAGTTTTTTTCATCTCCTGTCACACCACGCAGCACCATGTCTGCACCGATGAAGTTTAAGACCACAACACATTTGGAGTACTGCTTTATGATTAACTAAGCTATGATCTGACCACTTTGGTGCTTGATGCACTTGTAAATTGTGTATTTAAGCCAAACCTGTGTGTTAAAGAACATGTTGTAAGTGTGTGAATAAGTTGTGAAAAGCTACACCTCACAATTCTAGGTGCATCTAATCTCAAACAGTAATTCAGACGACTGATTTCCCCAATAAGCAGCCATCCAGGTTTTTAGAGGCCTGTTGACAAGCCATTCATTTAAGTGTGATGGAAAAGGGAAGCATCCACAAGTTGGCACTGAAATTAGTACCAGGTCAGCTCGACTGGATCCAACTTTGTTTGAGTAGCTTTCCATTACAATTGAGTCCAATCTCAAGATGGCTGAGATGACATAAAAGGTGGCTCAAAAAGAAATGTTAACTTAACTCCCCGCACATTTTCAAATGTCTGTACTTTGCCGATGCACCACTGTGTCCATATAAATGTTGCATTTTTCAATCCAGTGCTATTGCAAGTTTCTAAATAGGATTGATTTGATTTCTGTAATATTCAGTGACCGGCAGCCTTTTGACGTTGCATTTTAAACTCATTTCATCTCACTTTGAACCCCAACAAAGTAGCTACTAAATAATGGAGTTGGCCTTATATATCAAATTGAGTCAAGTCAAGCCAAGTAGGGAGTTGAACAGTGGCTTTAATTGAGGAAGCTCAGTTGGCATCGTTTCCTCAAATATTCATTTTGGTTAGACTAAAACAGAAAAACAAGCCTTTGGGAGACCAATTAATCCTCACTAACAAAGCTGAGATCACTTCATTTGAACAGACAATTGTTAGGCCCCGTCTGTGATTTGATATTCATGCTTAAAAGGAGAGTTCATACCCTTTCACGGAGAGCAAATCTTCACAAGCCGAAACCACACAAAGCGCCATCTGTGTTGCGTCCACACGCAGGGAAGCATTTCACATACTTTCCTAATTATTTTTTTCTCTACAGAGAGACTTCTGAATCAGTTCTTTATCTCAACTCTTGCAAGGATCCTCTGTTTCCCTCGCGGCGTCATTATACCATCAACCTCCTCGCCTCGTTCAGTTTTATTTATACCCGGTAATAAGTCAGCTTCCGTTTTGAACCGGTAGCACAATACTCAAACAGAAATGCATCCAAATTTTTACTGAACCCAACTATAGCTGCTCTGCATGACAATGATGAGTCGATTATCCTAGAAGGATTTACTTATTTTGGTCTAGTAATTTGCTCTCCAGTTTTTTCCTCTTCATGGTCGTCTGTGACTAATGCAGCTTGAATCAAGCGAAATTAAACCCATACACATCTCCTCGCTTTGCTTGTCTGTTTTCCAAACTAAACTCTCACAGAAGACTTTAGCATGCCATGACATAACTGAGACGTTTGCCTTATGTGGGGGCAAGTTAACTTTTATTTAGCTCCACCTAATTACCATTTGATTAAAACCTCATGCCACAAATTTAAAAGATGACATGATCTCATGTAAAGTGAGTGGAAACATTTCAATCTGATTTCACTAATCAATGCCTCAAGCATAAACATAACCATCTGTCCAGTTCGGATGGAACTAAAAATTATTTTGGTACTTATTAATAGGCATAAACAGGGATACGATGATCTCAGTATGCTGAGTAGCAACCTTTTCTGACATTTCATTAAAAAATCTGACAGTTTGCACCCGGAACGTTTTGTTTATATAGCTCGATGCTGGGAACTGAGTGTCAGAGTTAACTCAAATTAATTTGCATGTTAAAAATAGACACCCTGAGGAAAGTCTATGGGTCTATTTTAAAACCAACGTCCAGCACGATTTATATCTTTCTTCCTGTTTTTCTCTGTCTTTGTGAAGCCCTTCTGGTTTGGAGGCTGTCCCTTTAAAATAAACCAGAGTTGATTTCACATGCTTCTCACTGGAGACTTTGTGGTTAAAGTAAATGAAGGGGATTATTTAAGATAAGGTTTCTGAAAAAAATATACTTTAGGCTGCATGCAATACTTTTGATTTGAACATGTCCAACAAAAACTTGAGTGAGCTAAAGCTTTTTCATACTGTCATTTATTTTCTTGTTTAGGCCAAGCATGTATTTACCTAAAAATTCAGTTGCACTGTACTCCAACACAACTATACGTACTAACGGTTTGCAAAGTCATTCAGAGTAAAAATCTAATGTCTGTTGACAAATGTAATATTCCCACCAAAAATCATACTGGAAAAATCTTTGAAACGGTCTAATTATCCCTCATTTTGCTAATTTGCTTAAATGTTATCATTAAATCACGAAAGTACTGTTTCATTCAGTGCATTGTCAGTGTACATTTGGTCACATTACAATAACGCCAATGCCAATTTTAGTTTTACAGACATGAAGTAAGTGCATAAAGTAAAAAGGTTCAATTCGATTTTTTTTTTACAAAATTCTGCCATCTGTACTCTAATAAACCCGAAATAAAATGAAGTGTAACGAATATTTCATAGACATCAACTAATTTATAAATGGCTTCAACTAGTATGTAAATTCATATCAGCTTAAGTCCAGCTGCGAAGTTTTTTTTTAAGAAAATTAGTGAACAAGTAGCATCATTAAGGCCAAGACAGAAATGCATTGTTTGAAAGCTGCCTTGTTGATAAGACGTCACCCAAATTCAGAGCAAACATATTGACTGAAATTAATAACTTTAGTAAAAAAGAAATAAGAAAAAGAACTTTCAGTGACGGTAGAACATTGAAAACGTACTTACGTAGGAAGGGTAACAAACAAGATGTCTTCTTCTTCTTCCTTGATTTTACTAGTGGTTGGCAAACAATGTGCATTACCGCCACCTATTGATTGGAAGTGTGAACTACACTTTATAGAACTATAGGAACTTATAATAAGAACCTATATTTCTTAAAAGGTTAAAAATTAAAAACCTTAACTTATATTCTTAAGAATATTCTGATTTTACAAGAAACTGAAAAAATGCCCTACTTGAAATGTTATTTGAATTTAAGTACGATAACTCAACTAATTTAAATTGTACTTTTTGCTCGTGAAATCAATTTTGAATACTTTTTTCTCTATAACATTTTATGCAATTCACAAGTACATTCTCTACTGTATTCTGTGATTTGGCACATTCATAAATTCCTGCAGGACATTTTCCTCTTCTTTTCAGGTTAGAATTTAAATATGAATGACCAAGTCAAAGTCTTAATAAAATGTCACCATCTCTCATTTCTTTTTTCACAATAGATTTAATTTCTGTTTTCCTGTATAAGATCGATAAAGAAATTTCTCAAACCACGGAACAAAAGGGTGGAATGGAAATGCATAAAGAACCAGGGGATCAATTAAAGACACATGGTAGACAGCAGATCCAAAAGCTTGTTTGCACTTATGCAAAACAACTGAAAAGAATATGAAAAAAATCTGAAGATCAAAAGAAAGCAATAAGAAGTCAGTTTTGGCATACACCCAATGTAAGATTCTGTGTGGCAGAAAATGCCACACATGAAAAAAAAACACAACTGTGAAACATCATGATTCTGCAGAGGCGCTTTACTGGAACAGAGACAGAGAGGACAGTCAGAATCATGGGTCTATTTTAGTTTAAACACAAAATGTGTTCTTAAATGAAACTGTGGACATGAACAGCGACTTAACACACTGAAACATTTTCGCTCTAACAGACTGAAAGATCAGCGGGTTTTCATCCAAGGATCATTTTTCTCTTTGGTGCAAAAAGTGGAACAGATGTTCTGCAGATTAACGACTTTAACAGATTTAGCAATAACACAGTCCAGGTCTGGTCATGACTGAGTGACAATTACTTTTCCTGACATGTTATCTCTCTTCCTCTGTTATTTGGCCATTCATTCAGCTACATTTGACACTTTTAAAAAAGGTATAAAGTGTTGAGCTTAAGTCTGTAAAGCCGAAACATTAGGTGCATTGAGGGATCTTTCGAGTTTAGATTTGAATCACAGTAATAGCTTTTTGGCTCGACCTTTATTAAACTGGCATTCAAAATTTGAGACTTGTGTTCTTTCTTAATTCAACATACTGAAATTTGCTCCAAACCACATGGGACCACAGATGTATCACAGTTAGACAGAAAAAAATGTTGATTTTGGCTCAAGGTTAATGTCTGTGAAAAGAGCCTGGGAATGCAAGTTTGGAACTGAATGCCAGCAGGGTTTTTTTTAAGACAATGCTGGAGACACAGACACCTAAAGGCAGGCTGGGATTCTCTTCGGACCTCTCGGGGGAAGTATTCCCTCCGAGTTGGACCGACAACTTGCAACATGAAACCACAGAGTCTTCGAAGTCTGTTCCCATCCTCTCCACCATGTGTCCGCCTGATGCGCGTTTAACATCATCAGAGGAAAATAATAAGTACATTTCCTCGCTACGGGGCTCCCCATCCTCAATATATGGGTGTCTTGCTTGTGTGAGTGATTGTTCTCTCTTAAACTAGAAGTGATTTATTGTAACGGGGCTTTAAGATAACTGGCTACAGCATCTGTCGTAATAGCGGATAGATAAAGATTGCAACATCTGCTCCATAAAAGCCCCCATAAGCATTCTTTTTTTTCTTTTTTTGCAAAGCATAAACTCTGTGTAAGTTAATACTTAGAGGAAACCCACATAAAGACTTGAGCATTTCTAATCTAGATCAAAATATAACCATAGCAAGACTTTACACAATAATTCATACTCCTAGAACCTATTCACATTTTGCTGCATTACTAGCATATATGTCAGAGTGTTTTATTTGGACAGAACGACTCCAAGGAGCATCCAGTGAAAAAGTTTAACCAGAATAATTCAATGGTGTCCATATGGAACGGTGGCGACAGAATCATGCTGTCACAGCTAATCACAGCTTAAGGTCACCAAAAACCTGCTGGAGGCCAAAACTAAAAATAGGATTTTAGCCAGAGTTAATATCCTATCTTATGATGTCCCAGTCAAAGTCCAAATCTAAATAAACTGCAGTAACGGCTACAATAAAATCAGTTTCTACAAATACTATTGCTTCAGGTTGAATTCAAATGACACTTTGGAGATTTATGTATATTCCATCCAATAAAATTCTAAAAGAATCACTTTCCAGCTGCTGGTTGACTTCAGGTAAGCTGTATAGCAGTTTGCTTTCAATGTTTTTGAAATGCATGGTATGTTTTTCCTCATCTGCAACCATTTTGCTTCAGAGATAAACGATGAAACAAGTTAGTCAAGCCACCTATGTTGTTTTAAACACGTCATATGCTACCTCCAGTTTTAACGTTCTCCATGTTATTTTTTCCTTCTGGCAGGTGAATCAAGCCTGATGTCTCTAGGAGCCACAAAACCAATTCATAAACCGTTAAAATGTCATTTTTTTGGCACAAGGCTTTTCAGCACGTGTTAAGCACATATGCAGTTAGCTTTCCGTGACATTTACTGTCAGAGCATGTTATATGTACACCTTTTCATTCACAGCTTTGTGAGTACCTTGTTAAACGTACATCTTGAAAGTGCAAGGAGGATGTAGCGTTTGCAAGACAAAAACATGGCATCGCAATCTTATCAAAGACAAATCGGTGTGTATGAAGCCGGAACAATTGGGGAAAAAAAACAATTCAAGCAATGTTGTACACGCTCCATCTTGAAAACATAAAAAGGTCGCACACAACCGACACAACATCTTGAAAACATATAAGATCCAGACTGATTGAGTTTCCAACTCTCCGCTCAGGCTCCATTCCAACCTCATGTGTTTTGCGCATCTGCCTCGGAGCTGGAAATCCATCAGTGGGGTTAATGTGGTTTTGATTTTAAAAACCTCAATGTAAATGCATCTTTGCGTCTCGCGACAAATGCAAAGTCTGGTTTGGCCTTTTCCCACTTTCGTCCGTCACTTTTCTCCTCCAACGGTTCTCTTTTCGTTTCCTCTTCCACAGATCTGAATCAAATTCCACCGGAGCTGCCATTGGAAATAGTGGGGATGGACATGTCCAATAACGTCATCACACATCTCAGGCCCAAACAGTTCCTGCTGTCTAAAGAACTCAAGCTGCTCAACCTCAGCAGCAACAACCTGCAACACATAGACACAGGTAACGCATCAATCATGAGCTCCACAGAAGAACCGCATGACAGACGGATGTACATATTCTTGGAAGTCATTGTGCTGCATGTTTTAAAGACTCTTTGTCTGGTGTAGTGATGAATTAAGAGGAATTACGAGAGGTCAAGAAAACAGGTTAGAAACAGGTTGCGGGTGTGTGGGGAGAGAGAGAGAGAGAAACTGGCACAGGGGGCGAGTGAGAGTACAGGAGGGATTAGAAAATGAATCCAACTCTAAGGGAGGATTAGACATAACATAATAAAACTAGATTAGCTTCGCATAACTCGACACAAGAAATAGACTAGAATCACCAAGAAAACAGTGACTAAAGTAAATAGACACAAGTCTGATCTAGTGAAAGAAAATGACTAAGGTAGACAGAATAATAATAGTAATAATAAATCGAGAATCAATAAGTCAACCTCCAAAACGACTCAACAACCCGGAACCCAGACAGTCCAGTCTTAATTTTTGTAGAAATATGGGTGTCTCTCCTCTTCATAGCATTGTATGGCTTTCTCATGCTATTTAGTAACACATCCAAGCAGGTTAATTGTAATCTCAAACTAGTTCCAATGGATTTTACATTGAAATTAATAAAAAGAAATCAGACTTAAACCAGCCTCTGAGTGTGCCAAAAGTGTGACTTTTGAAAGTTGTCCACATTTTAAATGTGAGTACAGTCTTGTGCTATTTATGTAATTTTAAAAAATTAATAAAAAAAAAACATTTCATCCAATTGATTCAACTTCTGAGACCATAAAAAAAGGAATAAGTCTCTTCAGACATTTTCAAGTGTAGTTTTGACAAATGGTCAACCAAACTGTTTGCTTCTTTCAAAACCTCCAGAAACATGGGTAAAACTAAAAAGATTTTTGGGACCTACATCTAAATCAACTTTATTTGAAACAAGGGAAATCTTAGGAGCCTCACAAAATATATACATGGTGCAAAATGCATAAAAATAAAAAATAAACGTATTGAGGTAACAAGGAATCTAGAACAAATAAATGCGCTATTATTTTTATTGCAGTTTTTGCGCATTGATGCATTATTTAGATAAAATAATTGACAATTAATACCATTAGTGCATCAATCAAAAAACAAAGTGAGCATTTAGTAATCTTAAGAAGTTTTTCCTCTCTCTCTCTCTGATTGTCTTCTCTGAACCCAGCAGCAGAGAGATTCCTAAAAAAATAAGCTTATCCATTATTCTCACCAGGCTAACGATTTCTGGCCTCGGGTTTTCCTGCCCAGTAGGCAAATCCTGCCACAAACGTTTGTAGCTTTTCTCGTCAGCCATGCAACACATGCAAACTATCTATCGGCTCGCTCCAGTGTGTCTAAAGCCATTTGTAAACCAGTGGAAGAAGTTCCATTTGATTCCGAGAGCTTGTAAGACTCTGAGACATATGGTCGCAATCCTCCCCCAAAAAACACCTTCTAATCATGTTCACATTTGGAGTGAATTTTTAAAAGGTTGTTTATTTATCCTTTTCAAGTGGAAGATGACCAGGGAGCCGTGAGGGGGGAAAGAGGGGAGATGAATGCAAACCCACTACGTTTTATGAATTGTTACAAGTGAATTCGCTGATATCTATCCAGTTATGTTTGGTGGGGGTTGCGCCGGAAAGTTTTGGTTTGAAGAAAACCCCCCCACTAATTTTGTCTTTGACTTGTAAAGTTTAGCATTTTGTTTTGCTCTGGATGAACCGTGGCAGTTAGGGCCTCAGAGTGATGATTACAGCTTAACAAACGAACGAGAGATTAGGCCTACTTGGGAGATCGGTCACAGACAGAATTGCCGGGTTGAGAGAGAATCCAGATTGGCATTTTGGGAAATATAGCTGCTAAGGACTGAAAAATAGCTAAGTGATAATAGCGGTTCATTTCATCCTCTGGGGAAACAACAGGAGTTGGTTTGGTTATGGTGGCTTCAACAACCAAAGCAACAGTAGCTGATTTAGGAGCACCGGTCCCACGAGTTAGGAAATAGGACGTGGAAGTGGCGGACGCCCCTTATCCTTCCTTCTCCCTCTGCTACGCTTCTGTTTATCCGTGCCATAAACACAGCTGAACGAACCCAAAGTTTCTCAGACCTTAGCACAAATGAAAGTGTTTGCCGTTTACGTCTCTCGCGATTTCCGCCATGTTTTTAATTTTGCCCCGGCTTTCTGCCATGCTTGCTCTTCTCGTTCCGTTTTAGTTTTTTTCCCCACCTCCTCCTCTATCCTCTCTTCCGCTCTGTAAAGATAAAAGCAGGGCCGGAGGCTGGTGGACAGCAAGAAACAGTCTCTGCCGTCCCATTACTCCCACTCTAAACACTTGCACATGTTTTCATAGGTGCACTCTGAGAAAAGCAGAGCAGTGACAAGACTGGAAGCTCTCAAAGACGTTCATTATCCCCATTTGAAGTCACTGTCTGTTATTCTACTCATGTAAGCTGGTTTTTTCATGTGCTGCCTGGTTTGGAAAGACCAACGGACTTGTAGTCCTTCAAAATGTGTTACTTTTGATGTCGGTGAGAAAACTCCGGCCATTATATGGGCTGTTCATCCTAAAATGAATCAGCAGCTCAAGTGGACATGTTACAGGAACATTTACGCAGCCTTTTGCACCTGGCATATATTCCCTCTGGTTTTCAATAAGTTTATTAAGTTGGTATTGCAAGGCATTCAAAACAGAGCAGATCTGAGATAGCTTCTGAATTCAGAGGTCAGTTTCAGACAACAGCAAACTTGGCGACAGTGGAGTTAGCAGTGATAAAAGACGCAGAAATAAAAAAAAGAGGAGGCACTGCAGATGGAGGTATTATCTGTGCAATTGAATCATGAAGTTACATCATAGCATTTGAAAGTAGAAGTTCTTCCATTTAGGTCACCATTTTTTGCCAATCGTACATGAGCCACACTGCCCCCATGTTTACTTGTTATATTGCTCATTTATATTCTGTTGGAGAACCCATCCACAAGGTCTCCAATGACCCACAAAACGAACACAGATGGCGAACAGAAGGCTCCGAATAGGTGTCTGTGTTATTTAACTCTGAGCAAAAATGGCCCTTTCTATGCCGGTCTGTCTTGCTTAGCCTCTCTGGGGTTTCCAAATTCCAAAGTCAGTCATGAGATAGCAACGATCTATCAAATAGAGCCGAGTCTGCCTCAAAGCCACACGAGTGAGACCTATCTGAATAACCTCCGGCAGAAAAACATCCAGAGGTTATCGCATTCTCAAAACTATCTTGACTGCTAGCTTTTGACGCAAATAAACAGAGACTCAACTTTTACTAAAAGCAAACTTCGTCCTAATCAATCCTCTCTGCGTACATCTTCAATGTTTATGTTTTTAAGTACAATTGTTGGGGATACATTTTAATACAAGACATTGTGGGAGTTAAACATGCATTTGGTGTGGATAATTATGTTTGGTTCTTTGCAAATTAGACTAACTTTTATCGCACATTTCCCATCCCAGCTGCTTTTGCAGGCCTGCTGTACCTCCGCGATCTCGACCTGTCCAACAACAGCCTTCATTACTTCCAGTACGGCGTGCTGGAGGACCTGTACTTCCTACGGAGGCTGACGCTGAACAACAACCCGTGGATCTGCGACTACAACATCCACTACTTGGTCTACTGGCTCAAGCACCACCCGAGCGTCTCGTACACGGGCCTGGTCTGCTCGCAGCCGCTGGAGTTCAGGGGCTGGCAAGTGGAAGACTACGTCAAAACCTACAACGGGGAATGTCCTGTGGATAAACCGACGGAGGGGAACGACACTGGGCAGGAAGGACAAGGAGGGTCAGAGAATGAGGCGATCGGGGATATGGGCGAGGGACAAGGGCAGCTTCTACCCCAGCCCATAAAGGAGAAGAAGGAGAATGGTTTTGAGATCATCAGGCTGAGCTAAAATTTAACCGGTGTGGTTATACGTTGAGAGAAATTTTAACATGACGATTGACATGCAGGTCAGAGGTCAACATAAATTAATAAAGTGGGATTTGGTGATTAAATGTTTGAGGAAAAAGTAATGTGAAGTACAACAATGGGGTAAGGTCAATCTTAAGCAACATCCTTTTTAAGTAGCGGAAAACTCATGCAGGATGGTTAACATTTTATTTTTAACGTTCATCTGTTTCACTTTCAAGTTGTTACATTTTTCAAAGAGACCTAAATTTCTATTTATCTTATTCCAAATTCAGTCTGTTTAGGTTGCAAAACCCTAATGATCAGAAGCTACTCTCTTTTTTCTTTTACAGTAAATTTGGGCTCATGATATGTACTTTTTTGGTTTTTTGTTTATTTTACCATTTGTTTTTTTTTCCTTTTTTTCCACATTAATGTCTGTCATTTTCTGCCTGTTTTCTGGAAATAAATTTGGATCTATTTTTTCTGATTATTTGTTTTCCTAAGGAACCCGAGTGATTAATAGCAAACTTTATGGGTAGACATATTTAATTTGGGCGTAAAGCACAACCATGAGAAATGACAGGAAGCTGATTTTGGCTCAGCTTGTCCTACATGGACATTACTGAGAGTTTGCCTGAAGCTTTACTCAGAGTGACCAGCATAACATTTATTATAGTGATGTGATACTGCGCGGGAATTATTACGGAAACATTAGGTCTATTACAAACAAGCTTTTTGTGTTGTTTGGCCTCTGAATCCCGGTACTTACAGCAGTTCTGCCTCAAGGATACATTTCAAATCCATTTTCCACTTTTAAGTAGTGTATTAATCAAAAGCACAAAAATGATTTCATAGCCAAGCCTGATACGGTTCATTAATTGCTGGAAAGGGAGAAGATTTTTTCACCCCTCCAGCACATACTGGTGAATATTAGCAACAGTCGCCAAAAGTATAACATTTCCCCCAATGGTTTTACATGTTTTATGATAGGCCAACACAAAGTTGTACAAAGGGAAATGAAAAATAAAATAAAATCATTTTTTTAATTTACAAATCAAGTTGGTCTATGATACAACCCCACTCCCAGGAGAAAGATTGAATTTTATTAATGAAACATGGCCAAATCTTGCAAATATTTATAGATGTATGAATATCTTAGTGAGGCTAAATTTACCAGATACTGTCTCAGAAAAGTAATAACCTCTTTTTCTAGTGTGATGCTCTTATTGTAATAATACACTATGTCATTTCCAGAAAATGGCTTTGAGGCAAACTGTTTGTGTTTGGACCTGTTTTTGTTTCCTCTTTCAAATCATGTTACCCTTTTTTATAGGGTAACGAAGGCAGCTCTAACGGCAGCCACGGTCATGCGGTGCAGCACAGCACCATCTAGCGTTCAGACAGTGTTCCTTCAGTGTTCAATGGGTTAGAAACGTCAGATATGTTTTCCTCAGAGGTCAGAATTTCCTGACGTCCAGAAAGAGTTCGCTGAAAGCTACTCATAATCAAATATGGCATTTTTATTCTCACAGCTTTTTGCAGCTGTGTCGTGAAATCAATTCAGACTTATTTCACAGTAGTTTTGCGTATGGCAAGCTGTTTTGGAAACTTAAATCCACAGTGTAGCGAGACACCAAGCACTTAGCACACTGTTAGACTTCCAATGGTGTAAATGTATTTGCTTTAAACTGTTTTGAATTTAGAAAAATATTAGCAACATGGACCAGTTGATATGAAAGGATCATATCGTTTGGCTGTAGCGCTTCCTGAACACTGATTGCAGATCTTTCCAGTAAAGACGCTTCATCAGCATTCCTCTCCGATCAGATACAAGGAACATTTCTTCTTCGCCCTATCTTTGACATCTGCCTTCTGGCAGACGCTAAGTACATCATGCCTTGTCGTCACAGATCTTAAACCAGGGATTCTTCTGGTTTCTGTCACTCATCCACATTCCCGATAAATAAAAACCCTTCAAGCTTCTTCAGTCACAGTTTCTCTTAGTCAGCAACACGACTTCTTCTCTTTCTCCGGAGGAACGTAGGCGCCTATGCTGACATCGATTGGTCGAGAGTTCTCTCTGAGGAGGATTCGAGGCATGCCGTTGTTCTCATCCTGCTGGACATTGAGGCCGTTACGAGACAGCAGCTCCTTGGCCATCATCAAAAAGGCTTCCTCCACATTCTGACTTTCCTGTAAAAGAAGAAATGCTTTAAATAATAATTTTTTAAAAAATCAACCAAAGTTTCAGAGTCTAAGCCTTGCTTGTGTGCATTACCTTAGCAGATGTTTCCAAAGCAGCGAGTATGCCTCTTTCTTTTGCCAGATTGCAAGCTTTCTCAAACGGAACCTCCCGTTCTTCCTCCAGGTCACATTTGTTACCTAAATGGAGACAGACATGAAGCCATATTGGCAGCACACATAATCCTGCTGACATTTGGGCTTGACAAGCGTGTATGATTCAATACCAAGCACTCAAACATCCATCTATCCATCCATCCATTTTCTAACACCCTTGTCCCTTAGAGGGGTCGGGAGGGTTTCTGGTGCCGATCTCCAGCTAACGTTCCGGGCGAGAGGTGGGATACACCCTGGACAGGTCGCCAGTCTGTTGCAGAGCACTCAAACAGCCTTTTGAAAACATTTTGTTATGCTATGTTCTCTTGCTATACCTTTCTTTTAGAGCAGGGGTGCTCAAGTCCAGTCCTCGAGAGCTACCATCCTGCAACTTTCAGATGTATCACTGCTCCAACACACCTGAATCAAATGAATGGCTCGTTACCAGGCCTGTTTAGAGCTGATCCCAGTCTGTTGGAGTAAGGATACTTCTAAAAGTTGCAGGATGGTAGCTCTCGAGGACTGGACTTGAGCACCCCTGTTTTAGAGTAAACAGATACGAACCTTGGGGGCATGGTATATTTTTACCCAAAGTACATAAGAAGTCGTAGATCAAAATCAGTCGATTTGTACATGCAGAGTGTCTTTATTTGCTACAAAGGTCAAAGTCCAACTCACCTATTAGCACCAAGAGTACATTGGCAGCTCCGTACAACTCCACCTCCTTGATCCAATGGTCCACCGAATCAAAGGTGCAGCCTCGTGTGATGTCATAGGCAATCATGGCGCCGTGAGCGCTGCGATAGTAACTCTGAGTGATGGTCCGAAACCTCTCCTGACCAGCTGTGTCCCACACCTGCATCTGTATCACACAGAAATAACATGTCGGCGTTTAAGTTCAAGCTCATGTAAGGCTTTCATGTAATAGAAAACAATAATGAAAAACTTATTTTGGTTCAGTCTGGCTCCTAATATTAGAGTATGTAACAGGTGGGATCTTTTTTTTTTTTTTTTTTTTTTACAAAAGAGTAAAATCACTTTGATTTCAGCGCAAAGAGTTAAAATTATTGCAACGTTTCACCATTTTGTCATGAGATGACAAAGATGATTACGAAAGAAACATAATTTAGGGCAAGGGCTGAACTTCCCAGAAATCTATGAATTCCCACTAGTGCCTCTGTTTGGGGTGGAGAGGCTGCCAAGGATGAAGGATTAAGCAACATAACTCCCAAAAACAGGGACAGGAAGCAGAAAAATGCACATGTTCTTTTTGTGCTTGTTTTCAGAGAAGCTGCACAGCTTGCCGCTTCTGGAAGTTAGAAGATTACAATTTTTAAATTTGCCTAAATTATAGAGATCATTTTTGGAAAATCTTGAGTCAATTAAACCTTATCTTTGTTTACGCCGCAAAACGATGCAGAACTTTGAGAAGGCTGAAATTTTAGCAATCTAAAGCATTGAAAGACAGAGTCTGGCCATTTAATCCACCCAAGAACATTTTAATCACATAAAAATATCTATAGATGTAATTTAGACTCGAAGTAATGTTGTCCTTTTAACAACATTTTGCTCGGAGGAAAAGGCCAACAGTTTGTGTCGCAAAAACCATTTAAGGAGATTTTTACTTTTGTGAGTGTGACTGAAAGATGAATGGCAACAAACATGAGAAGCTGTGATTTAATTGTGCTTCTTTCTTCTTTTTATTAAGGCGACTTAAAGGCAGCCAAAAATAATAAGCTGATTTTTATGAGCCTGTTAGTGTTGCATGGCGTCAAACAGAAACAAACAAACCCAGACTCAAAATACGGACCTGGGCTGAGTCCAAACCACTTTAGCTATCAAATTTAAATGAAAGCAAAGACAGGAAGTGTCACACTAACACTTCCTCTACCATACTGGTAAACTGTCAGTGATGCAAAAGGACAATGCTCCTCACTATATAAAAAAAACTGTCATAGAAAATCTAAATAAACCTTTATGTTGTACACAACTGTGAGGCAAATGTTGCTCCAGTTAAAATTTGTTACATAAAGAAAGATTCAACAAAATATGTCATGTGCTTCTTGTCCTCTGGAATGTTAAAGTTGCCCGATTTTGACCATGTGACTTATTTATTATGGTCTGATCCATAAACATTAACTGAAAGCTTGTTCTTCCTTCTTTAACAAGTTTAATGATCACTACTAGAGATAATGAGAAGGTAGAGGCCTTCAGGAAGCATACGAGGGTGTTGGAGATGTTGCTTTGAGTTTGTGAAAACTATCCCCAATAATGGGGCATTTGAGTTAATAATTTTATATGTAGACAATATGTGTAGCCTGTAATCTGCACCGGGCTTTAGCAACAAACACATACGTGGTAGGCAGGGGAAGCCTGTTGGTTTTCCTGTGGAGAATCCCAAACCCTTATAGCATATCTCTGAGGATACTCCCCATGGGTTTAGGAGACTTTTGTAACGTTGTAGCAACCAGCGTAAACTCAACGAGCCAGCCCCCTTCCAATACACCACAACTAGTTAGTGGAGACAAGTTATCATTTCATTTAAAGCAGCTAGAACTGAACGGAAGTGTTGTTTCCAAATGTCCTCCGAAAGTAAATGCAGGTTTGACTAGTCTAAGATGTATTTTAATGGTGGAATAAAAACTTAATTCATTCCCTTTGTACGTAGAATAAGGTTTAAAAAAAAGGAAACATAGCTGTGTCAGCTGCAAAAACAGCTTCACAGACATGGCCTCAGGCAGGAAATAGCTGTTGGGGTTGAGCGAAGACACAGACACATGAGCAATCGAAAATAATAACTCATGTCAACAGCAAGATCTTGGCAGTTCATGTATGTTTCCACTTATTACATTCTTAAGGTGTTGTAATTGCAGAGTTAATTTGTAGAAGCAGAAACAAAATTTGCTCTTATGAAAAAAAAGAATTAAATGCATCCAAATGTTTCAAATTTAAGCCACTCAAACTCATTACATTTTATTGACTTGCTATATTCCACATGTTTTGCCACATAATTGCTAAACAAAATATTGCTCTATTGTTATACCAAAAAGCTTTTTCATGGTGAAAATCTTTCCTTTGCAATGGACAATAGTAAAAGATTAAATATGGAAAACACTCCCAAATTTGCAAAAGTGGTCATCCTTTTTAAACTTAATGAATTTGTACTAAATGTTCGTGATAGGTCACACAAAGCAACGCAAAATGTAAAGTGGGTGGAACATAATCGGTGCTTTTTTCAACCTTTTTACACATAAACACCTGAAAAGATGGGTTTGGATTTGTATTCAGCGCTCTTTATCTTAATATACTTAAACATAAACTATTACAAAGTTTACCAAAAGTCATGAAGGGGACACAGCAGCATGTGTAGTTATGCACCGGCCTCATCACACTGAACACATTATTCCCATTGTGAAACATGGTGCAGGTCGTATTATGCTGTGTGGATCTAACAACATAAAATCCCAATGAAATACATTAAGCAATAGCGACATTAAAAAAATAATTTAAAAAAACGTTATGTTTCAAAAAATTTAAAAAAAATAACAACTTCCTTTTCAAGAGCAAGTTCAGGACATGAGCCATCAGTCCAAGATCTATTTGTGCCATTACAAAGGCACAAAAGGAGGAACCTGATGGACCTGTTCTTCATACCAGCAGCCTGTCAGGCTTGTTTTGGACCGAGTCAAACTGCCACTGCCACTTGCTGTTCTGTCACTGGAGGAAACTCCTTCAAAAAAAGAGGTCTCCTGAATGTGGAGCCCAGAAAAAATGAACTTGGTAACAAAAACTAACAAAACTACCCCCAAAAAAGATTCTCTACTTTCCATTACAGCTCACGTGTGTCAGACTAACATATTTCAGCACTGCCGAGTCTTACGCCGATATAACTTTTGGACTTATACTCCTTGATTTAATGTCTTTTGCATGTCTAAAACACACGCTATGTAGAAAGCTTACCTTTACTTTCTTTCCTTCAATATCCACCGTCCTCACTGTGAAATCCACTCCGATGGTGTTCTGCTGTTTGTCAGAGAAAACCCCTGACTTAAAGTTCTGCAGCACGCAGGTCTTCCCCACATTGGTGTCCCCAATGAGGATGATCTTAAACAGGAAATCAAAAGTGTCATCGTGCTCAGGTGGCGGAGCCTGCATGGTGGAAATACAGTGGAGTGTGTGTGTGTGTTTGTCGTTTTCAGTGTGAATAGACGAAATGATCCCTCCTTTAGCTGAACTGTAGATCTCTTGGAATGTTTGACCTTTTGTAGCTGAAAGGTGATTAGTTATCTTTACGGTTGAATTGAGGCATAAAAACAAGCCCAAAAAAAACAACCAAAAAAACAATAATGTTCCAAGCAGCAACAGCTAAGGAGAATATTTATCACCAAATTAGTTTGTAGTTAATATAGTAGATGCATCAGAAATAAACTGCTTCTGTGTATATTTTCCTGTCCAGTTATGCATTCTTCCTCTTTAGTATTCCCAGAAAGTTTAGCATGTCCTTCCTCTCTCGTGCTCTTTCAGCAGGACAAAACGGTCTCAGTTCAGCTTCTCCTTTTAGCTCCTTCTCAGGTGTTGACCCACTTTACTGCCCACGGCAACAAACAACATGAAAATCCATCCCATCCTTTAAGTCCCTGTGAAACAGGCTCCAGTAATCACCCTTTCCCCCCCCAAAAAATATGAATAAATAAAAATGAAAAAAATCTTCTTGCTAGTAATAGTTAAAAGACGTCTTTTTTATAGCAGTCTGCAGTCCCAGGCTCTTACTTACGCTCTCTTACACGCATAAACATTCGTTCACGCTTCCTCCCACCGAGATTCTCCCATCAGTTGTTCCTGTTCTTCCTCACCTGAGTCCTGCCCTCTTCACATCACCTGTGTGTAACAATAGAAACCTGCCCCACCTGTTTTCTCTACCCAGCCAAGCCTCATACCTAATGATGCACCATGGGAAATGAAGTCAGTTGGCAGTGAACTTACTCAACCCGCTCGTCCTGTAAGGACTGTTGCAGTAGTGCACAGCAACACCTTTCAGCAACTTGTTTTACAGTTAACTTGTGAGTCAATGAGTCAACGGGAATGAGAAAATGTGTTTTTCTTCTTTTTTTTGTTTTCTAACCCAAGTCAAATTGTTCAGCAAATGGCACTTCAGATGTGGGTAAATCTAAAGGTTAAATTCCAAACATATTTTATAATTTATTTGCTAGGTTACCAATCTTTTTGGTGATTTCAATTGTCCTTATTGATAAAAAGAAACAAAATTAAAAGCTTTACATGTTACTGAAACAGTAATAGAACACCCTCTTCAGTCTTTTGTCTTCGGTCTTATTTTTTCAGATGTCTTGCTACTTTGATTTCTGACTTTTAGATTTCCAATTATTTTTTCATATTTCTGATTTTTTTTTTTTAAATATTGATCACTTTTTTCAGACTTTTTTTAACCCTTAATTTCAGTGGGTTAAGATCTGTGAATTTTAACTGCAACAGAACCACTTATTTCAGATTGCCTGGTTCTGCTGCAGCCTTCTCTTGTTAAGAGGGAGTGGTTGCCACATGCTTGCTTCGGGTGGATTCAATATCGGACAACCTGAACGACCTTTTACCAACTAGTATGAAATTAGTCAACTAGATTTGATTGTGATGTGATATAATTTTGATTGGACTGCTGTATAAATAAATTGAGCTAAGTTGTTAATGTATCTATTCCTAACTAGCAATTCCAAAACAAGTGTTTTAACAAACAATTTTAACCTGTAATTAGATTAGAATAAAGAATCATATTTAAAGAATGTTACAACTACTGTGACTGGGCTTATTTGAACCACCAGATCTTACAATAATCAGGGATGTTAGGATTTTTCCTCCAAATTATATCTATCAATTTTCAGATTTCCCTGAGATTTCTTGGAGAAGAAAGAAAACACTGGACCACACTCACAGAATACAAAGTGATAGTGGATTATGACTCATATTCCAGTGGAAGCTTGGTTTCTTGGTTTGAATGTATAAACATTGAAGGCGTTAAGATTTTTAAAGTAAAAGACACAGCCAGAACTGGTGCTGGGATGAAAAGAGAGCCATAAAATGTATTAGAGATCCAATATTACATTTCATTTATAAAAACTACATGATTTTTGTGAAACATCCAGAGAGGATCATTTACAAATTGCCATGTTTTGGGGGGATTGTCTTTCAGGAGAATAAACTATTCTGAAGGCAAAACATTTAGATAAATGATATTTTATAGGATTAAATCATATCTAAAGCTTAAAAAACAATTAAGAGTGGATTTTGCTTACTTAACATGCCCATAATCCTAGCCACAGCCTTGCTAATGCGCTGTTATAACAACCGGGGCTGTTCATAACTACTAGACGTCTTATTTCCTACACTTCCGGACGCCACGTGAAGGCAGCACGCAGCCAGCATCCAGCACATCACAGTGACGTCCTGTGCGGATACAGACGACAGATGCCCTTACAGTCTCCACCGCGAGCTTCTTTCTGTTTTCTTCCTATGTAAAAAAGCAAAGGAAGAAAAAGCGGTGGGGGCGTTTTAAAGCCTGGAAGAGTCAGCAGCGAGAATGCAGAAGAGCTCAGTGGTCGTGGTGGCGGATAAAACGAGCCTGAAAAGGCCGTTTATTTTCGCTAACGCTGTACATATGGTAAGCACATTCCAGCGGCTGTGAATGGAGTTTGCCCGAACAGGCCTGTTTGGTATCTTCTTGAAATGTATCAGTTAATGTTTTTGTCTTACATAAATGCTACTGTTATATGAATAAATTTCAAATTTGAAGGGGGTAATGCTTGTCACACGAGTTTACATGCAAGCAGGTCGACGTTTTTGATTGGTTGGGTTTTTACCGTTTTTCTTTCTTTTCTAAATAAGTCACTGCTCCTTTAAGAAGCCACAGCAGTGGCTTCAAGAAAACATGACCTTTAAGGATTAAGATATAAGCTGTCATTTCAGATGTCAAAAACCTGAATTAAATCTGCTTCAAATGATCTAAAAGCAAAATTAATTAATTAAATAAATACATGTTTATGTTTTTGTCTAGGCTCTGTGTTTCTTCATGTTGAGGATGACTGTTATTTGGCATAGGGACCTCATACAAACCGGCAAGGTAAGATTCACTTCTGATGTTTTTGATGTAGTTATGTGGATGCATGCAGCTTTTAAGCAAATATATGTTTGTTGAGGGCTGAAAAAAGCTCACAAGGCAGGTGAGGAATTATTAAGGAATCCCAAATGCAAAATGGAAGCAATATTCCCATTTTGTCCCACTGGAATAACCTGGTCCTTCAACTATTTGCGAGGAAGATGTTGAGTTGTCTTCAAAAATCTTCAGGGGATTTTACCTGACAGGCTAACCTGAGGTAATGTGCAGAAGGGAAGTAGTAGATTTTCAACATGTCTTAATTTTCTACCAAGTGAAAATTTTAAAGCGTGGCAAGAAGAAAGACTTGCGGCTTTTGATCCATAAAAAGCCGCAAGTCCAATTTCCAAAGACAACCAAAGACCGTAAACCAAAGTTGAGGTTCACAAACGTATTGGTAAAAACAATTCACAACCATACATCATTTTCCTTGGAAAGCAATGGCATTAAGTGTTTCAGTGTGACATATTTGTGCAGTCTGAACACTTTAGAAGGCACTGAAATGCACTTTTCCTTTTCTCTTCAGATGGTTCCCAGCATTTCTGTAGCCATGATGTATGCGATCGAGGTTGGCTGCCTGCTGCTGTCTGTGCTCGGTGTGTTCGGGGCCTGCAAAGGGAAGAGATGGTGTTTGATTCTGGTAAACAAAAAAAACAACAACAAAAATAAAAAATCTTAAAACACCTTGTGTGTTTTTGAGTTTCTGCTTGTGAAGGAATAATTATTGCATTTAACTGCCTGTGTGTATGCGTGCAGTACGCAGCCGGGATGGCGGCGGCCAGTCAAACGATAATCATCAGAACGGCACTGAGTTACCAAGATGTTTATGAGGTACGATGTTTACGTCCAATGTGTTTGCACATTTTGCAAACATTTTCTCCAGAGCTCTTTGTCTGTTTTCAGAAGCGTGTTGTCCGTGAAGAGTCCAAGCTGCTGGCCATGATGCCGCTCACTACGCCCAACAAAGCCAACAGGACGTTGCTACATAATATCCAAGAGGAAGTAAGCCAGAGGATTTATAGTTTAAGAATATTTTTATACTTTCTTTAAAATTTCTGTGAAACTTGGTTCTAATAAGAACATTAGCTCCACATGAATCGATGCCTCTACCTCTTATTAAGAGTCCAATGTATCAATAGTTTTCCAGAAAACTCTTAATAAAGTTATCAACCCAAATACAATAAATAAATCTAATGGATTCTCTAACAGAGCAGCTGAACTTGAAATAATTTTGCTATCGCCACCCAGTGGTGACAAGAGCTTACTGCATCCCTGGTGAAAAGCCACTCACTAACTTTCTCATTTAACTTTAATATAACCTCACATGCTGATGTTAGAAAGCCTTGGTATTGTTTCATTTAGAGATCCCAGAAAGTGAGTTATTAGTTTGCTAAAACTTTTCCTTCTTGTTCAGTGTTTCACACAAGTTATTGATTCATGTTCTTTTATGTTTAATCTTAATCCGGTTTGTGTCCGTTCCAGTTGGAATGCTGTGGTCTCATTGAAGGGTACAAGGACTGGGGAGCGTCCATCCCTGCCTCCTGCAACTGTCACTATCCAGGAAAATGTGTGAGTACTCCCCGCCTTTTAAAATATCAGCAACATAATCACAATTATTTTATGTAATTTGGCTTTGTACTTTAATCAAAATTAATATGGTTACAAAAAACAAAAGCGCATTGTTTTTGGTCTTCTGGTATTGCAATATTAAAAATTAAGAATAAGAGAATTAGGCTTGAGAATTTTAACAAATACTTCAATGTTTTAAGGTGAGTTTTCTACACCACAAAAAGGACATTTTCAGCTTTCTTTCATAGTACTGCTCTAAAAACAAAATACTTTGACATCTCCTGCAAATATAGACTTCTGCATAATCTCTATACCGTGTAAAAAATACAAAAAAGTGGCACCACTGAGTTGTTGATTTACAATTGAAATGATAAGAAAAATAACTAAAGGAGAATTTGAAATTTTTACATTTTTCATTTTATAATCAGGGTTAATCTTTGGTCTTTCAACCAGGTTCGACTACGGGGCAGCGCCACTATCGGGGCGCCGAAGAACCAGTATGTTTATCGAGAGGTAAAACACGTCACAGACACAGTCTCATAAATAACTTAATCAAATCTATAAGTGTTGGTGTTATCCCAGAAGTTACTATCGACAACTCTTATGTCTTAACAAATGGGGCCGCAAGTGGGACGAAAGAAAGAAAATCAAGGCTTACAAATCCAGGGTGGAGCCAAATTTCTGAAAAATAAGTACCAGAGATGATGATTGCAAATTCACTACAGGTATGCTGATTAGAAACTGGAGCCAGGTGTAAAACCCATGAAACAGGAAGTAGCTCTAACCGATTCTACAATAGGGACATTTTATCAAAATAAAACAAGAAGTTTAAATCAAATGCTGTTTCTAGACAACAGAAACAGAAAATCGGAAGCCATTTGTACTGACGATGCCCTACAACAACCTTAATATGTTGGTAGAAGGCGGGACGTATCAATACTCCACACCAAAATAATGCAAAAATGACTGACAATAATGATCTCAGGAGGCCTAAAAGCAACCACTATGGTTTCATTGATTAAATAAATGATCACTTTATCATTCCAGGATGTTTTGGCCTCATCCAGTTCTTCTTTATGCGTTTCTTCTGACATTTAAATGACTGCTGATTAAAAAGAGGAACAAACTGGCCGTTTGCCGCTGACCTTCGCTGTCGCTCTGTAAACAGATTTTTGAGCGCGGCGGCGTGACAAACACTCTGTCGGGTGCGGCTAATAAAGCTGGCGAGTGAACTTCAGTAGGTGTAATTGGACACAGTGGAAAACAACATTAACACCACCCAGATCAATACCCTGTTTACGCCTGCTGCTTCGAGCCTTTTATGTTGCCGTGCTGTTTCGTCCCGCAGCCTTGCCTACCGATTTATCTCTCCGAACTGAAGCTGGCCTTCTCCTTGGTGATGGTTATACAGTTCGGGAGCGGAGTATTCTGGGTGAGGCTTCCGCTTCGTCACATTTACGTCAAAACTTCTACTTATCTTGCCTAGCGTTTAGCGAGTAAGCGGCTCGAATCTTACGTTTTTTTGTTGTTGCATTCTGCTTCCTTTCTCAGATCATCTTACTCGCCATGAGCATCAAGCTGATGGGACAGATCAAAAGGAAACAGGAGTTTATAGCTCTCCTCCAGTCCAACAGATATGTTCCCGGCGCTTTCTAGAGGCAGCAGTACGTCTTAAAACACACACAAACACACACACACACACTTTACAAACTCCTACAAGCATACGTGGTTTGAATTGGCACATGGAGCTGCATACCATAACCAGGCTATAATGTGCTGTAGCAATATATGTTATGATTTTATACATGTTACTGCATGTAACTGATGTTTGAAAAGTGATCTACATGGTTAGATTAATATTATTATATTACTGTTTGAAGCCTTACTGCTGTAAAACAAAGCAATTTTACTTGTATTTACATAATATTCACACTTTTACATGCTTCCATCATATAGAAGATTGTGCTTTCAAAGGATATTTTGTCAAGTAACTTGTTTTTCTGGTGCTTTTTTCCCCATGGGACATGTAAGGGTGTCCCTTAATATATATATATATATATTTAAGTTTAATATGCACATAATTACCTTCTTTTTTTAAGTTCATTTGTTCAAAAATGGTCTGAAATTTAGCTGCTCTATTGGTTATTTTCTCATTTTCTGTATCCCAACCTTCCGAGATCAATTCAGTGTTTTTAACAGGTTCAGTACCGCAGTAGGCACTGCTTGTTATAAAAACTGGGATTAGAAACTGTAAAATTATGACTGCGACTTTCTGCGCTCTCCCGACTTATGACGTTTGGCAAGGAAAGATGTATTTTAAATGTACTTAGCTGACTGAAAACCCTTTCGAAATCCTGTAATTTATTGATTCATGACATCTATAGCTCTAAAACATGATCATAAATGCTCTCTTAAGGAAAAGCTTTCTTCAAAGCCGTTATGCTATTGGTAGATACGCCAAACAGGAAGTGAGGTTAAGGTGTTAATCAAGCACAAATATGCCCTACGTCATTTGCTTCATGTGACTTTGAAGAAAGCCACAACTTTAAGTCCAATTTCTTAAAAACATGTGTTTGAGTCAATGTGTAGATCCTAAGCATTCTGGAAAGATGTGGAAAAGTACTGTTTGGTTACAGTAAGGATAAACACATTTTAAATCCCCCCCCCATAAAATCTTTATCAATTTATCTGTCCATCCAGCCAAACCACAATCTTTCATCCCCAGGGCATGATAATATGCTCATCCGAATTAGTAATTACTTATCTGTTTGTGTTGCTGCTTCCTTCTTCTCTTCATTACAATGTTTTTTTTTTTTGCGGGTTAGGTTCTTAGGATTTGCCTGACCGCTGTATATAAGTATTTTTCATATATTCACAGAACTGGGAATATGTGTAGGAACCATATACTTACTATATGATATATTATCTCAATCCAGCTGATTCAAAGGCTATCTAACATTTTATCGAAAACACTGCAGTATTTATTTAGTTTTAAAGCCCAATTGGTGGATCTTAAGCAGCTTTCAGCAACCTCTCCGTCAGGAGTGGTGAGTTTGTAGTGGCGAGAATGAACTGCTGAGACCCAGATGATGGTGAAGATGATGAAGATGATTTAATAAAGGAAGCTCAAAACAGTCCAGGATGACAGGCAGCACGGCAGAGAGGTTAGCATGCAGCTAATTACCGGTAGCAACTGAAACACTGAAAACAAGAGCTAAGCAGACCAGGACTTCTCAGTTCAACTGGAGAGCCGACACACGGAACAACATGTTACATTAGACAAGGACCCGACAAGAGACAAAGGACACAGGTGGACTTACATACACAGGGAGGGTAATCAAAGAAACGAGACACAGCTGGGAACAATAGAGGGAAGACAGACTCACAGGGGAACAGGCTAATAAACACAGAAAAATTTCAAAAATAAATACACACAAAACACAGATAACACTCACTGTACACCAAAAATTGTGTTCTTGTGTTATATGCATTTGTTATAATTTTTTATAGAAATTAGATGGACTTCCACATGCACACAAGATGCACTTTTTGTCTTTTCTTTCTCCATTTGTTTCACTGTTTGTGGATAAAAATAGACATGGCATCTGCATTACAACCAGTTATGTTAAAGATGATTTCTTTCGTCACTTAAGCACACATGAAACTGCATTAGTGAACAATAATCATTGGAAAATATTAGTATTTATAAGCTTCATTCTGAACCTTTTTTTAAACAGTGTTTACAAATGCTTCTATTGAATATATTCAAGTATTTCTTGCATATATAATCAGGTTAGACCAACAGAATGAGTCACATTTCTCATTGAATGTCTTGACTTCTTGTTATGCACATTGTATATAACTGAAATGTTATTATTGCATTTTTTTTGTTGAAAAAGCACATTAAATGGGTGAATGATATTTGATCAGATTAACATGATTGAAGAGATGTCTTGATTTTTGTTGCACACTGAAATGCTGTTAGACCATCTTTTGATTTGAAAAAAAAAAAAAACACGTTGAACTGCATAAAGGTCTAGAGATATTATTGTTGGGGAATAAGTCATCAACTTTCTAACAGAAATTCCACTGAAAACGTTTGAACGATTCACCACTATTGATTTTTCTGCATGAGCTTCCTGCAGTGAGACTCTCCTTGGTTATACATTTTGAAATGAAATTCGTCAACCTGTGCACTTAAACCATAAATGCCTGATATGCAGTACATTGTTCAAAGTTATGGCAACTTTATTTATGCAGACACTGGTTATTATTATTATTATTTACAATGTGAACCTTAAATAATGTTCTGTAAATAGTAGGAATAAAAATGTGATTTTTGATTTTCGCTTAAAAATGTGTTGTGTGATTTATTATAAGTTTATAATATGTGTTCAGAATGGGGGTGGTTTGGTAGCAATTACATAGTTACCAACTGTTTAAAGGTTGGCATTTTTTAAATACATATATATAATGTGGAGGAGGAAAAACATGTATTCACAAAAAAAATAGTGTGATTTTTTTTATTCACCGTTATAAAAGCAAGAAAAAGGAGATAAAAAATGGAGTCACAACAAGTTATGAAAAAAAAATCCTGCTCCTAACATTGTACATATAGTATTTAAATTCCAGAGGAACAATATATATGTAATATGTATGGCTCAGTGTGACATTTTCCCAGGAATAAAGGTGGTCCTCCAGTATGAGGACCCCTAGTGGTCAAAGGAGGAAACAGTCCTGAACTTCTAACTTTCATTCAACCAATATTTCTGCAGTTTTTTCCCCATTGGTTTGTGTATTTTTTTATTATTTAAATTTGGTTTTTAATTATGTTATGCATAAGCATTAAAATGAGCAGAAATAGATCCGAATACATCACTGTGTATCGTCTGACTGCATAGAAGTACAAATTGATACTTTTTCATGATATTCACTTTTAATGAGAGTCACCTGTAAGTTATAGACAACATCAACAAAAAAATAAAAATAAAAAGTATAACTCAAACTCACTTTTCCAGAAGACTCCCCACAGGGTGTATATGCGTGATATTTATAACACATTTCATTATAAAATAGCATCGCTTGATGCTGACATTTTTGTTCCAATATCTGGGAATCACAAAAGAAAAATAAAATCATTCGATTTTCAAAGACAGCTCCTGAGCATCGTTGAGGATGTCATAATTCCCTGCTTTGGCCTCTCGACTGTAGACCACGTTTGGAATTTCCACCTTTTTATTCAGCTGAATCAGAATCGCAATACACAGCCCGACTGATAGTATCTATGGAAACATGAAAGAAAGACAGTTCTTTACTTTGCAGTGCTTTTTATTTACTAGTCTTTGCAATTTTTGAAAGTAACAGAAGGGGGCAGCAAAATAAAAAAAAATTTAAGCCTACATGACTAGCAACAATTTGTTCTGTATACAGATGTACATCATGCAAGAATTAAAATGAGCATAGTACTTACCCACAACAATATTTTTGCCAACATTATGCCAAACAATATGGAAAGAGAGTGCTTCTCAAATTGAATTAAGACTGGAATGCATGGCTGGGAATGAGAAAAGGTTGGTCAGTTCAACTTGTCATGTAGCTTTTAGAGGATGGAAGTGTTAAAGCCTTTATGTATGTCTTGTAAGAAAATCTCATACTGATAAAAAAAGAAAGAAAGAACGAAACTGAATACTGAGACCAGGTTCTTTTTACTCCTGAATATACAGAAACCATAACTTGGAAATACAGCATGACTGTTACCTGGGCATAAATCCTGATGGGCTTGACATTCAAAACATTCGGTCCAGAATCATTGTGCGTAGGTCCATAAGTATCGATCTACAACACAGAGATATGAATGATCAGGTAAATTATTTCTCATGACAGTACGAAATCTTACCATGTGTTAGGCATAAGTAGTGCAACTGTAAGGTCAACAAAAATTATATTCTGACAGGAAGAATAACATATAGATGGTACATCATAAGAACAAAGCTAGTGGACCAAGAAATACCAAACCGATTAATCTAACTGCATGTTTCTCAATCAACAGTTCCTGTAAAATACGAGCAAAAAAAATGATGAAGAATCTATGCTGAAGTCCTTCAAATCAGTGGAAACTGGGATGTAAATTCTTGCTAACCAGCCAAAGCAGCCATTTCCAAACGGAGTTTTTTTTTTTTGCTGCCTAAAGGAATACAGACCGTTTTCTTTTAAAGCTGATAGAGAAATCAATTTCCTACAAAAGGACTTGGGACAGACAAACACTCACACAGTCATCAGAGGAGTCTATATCACAATGGCATGATTCGGGAATCTTGTTTTCCCAGTCCTTGTGACTTGTGATGCCACAACAGTGAAGCTGAGAAGAAAGTAAAGGAAAAATAATAATTCTCTTCAGTTTTAGAAAATGTAACTAAACATGTTAACTCATGGTGAAGACCTTTGTTATCTTAAAGCCCCAGAAACGGCAAACAGGTTTTCACACAATGTCTAAACCCCATTTATCAATGAAATGTATGATGTATATCCTACATACATCCTACTACTTTTCTCTAAAAGGTAAGCAAAGGGTGTGAATACTTGCGCATAAATGTGATTTCTTGGGTTTCTATTTTTAATAAATGTGCAGAAATGCGTCATTTTGGGGTATGCTTGTATACTTTTCAAGAAAGAGATTAATTTAATACCATTTGTATTTAGTAATGAAGAGGAAACACTGTAACCATAGCCAGTGGAGTGAATTCTGTCTAATTAGACATTATTAATAGATGTTATAATTCCAACAAATAAAGATATCAAACAGAAAGAACAATTGAAAATGATCAATAACTCAGTGAAATTCTTGGGAACTCTAGACATTTATTTGGTGACGAACTCAAATTAGGCTACTTACCACACTCTGTGTATGTTCAAATTCCGATAATTTGCTCTCACTGATATTTGAAAGAGGCAACATGCTGAAGTAGTTATTCTTCAGCAAAAGTTCCATCTAGTCAACATAAAGAAAACAGAATTAAAATAAGAGAGAGGTCGATAGTTATCGAGTCACACTCAGAGTCGTACTGCGATTTACTACTGACTATTTAGACAAAGCTTCAAATTGAGAAGAATGCAGATGGCAGTACCTGTTTCTGTGTAAATGGAATGGATATTTCTATTAAGACAAAGAACAGACATCCCAGGATCATTCCAACTGCAAACTGGCAAACATACAGTGGCATCAGAAAATGGAAGATGGTTGTCTTCACTAAAAAGCATTCCTTTTTTTTCCTGTGTGTTTTACCTACCGCTATCAGGGCCCACTTTTTCTCCTTCCAGATACCAAACCCACCAATGATGGCAAAGAGGAGAGTGACGACGGAAAACCCATAGATGGTATATATCCCCACCCAAACATGGTCCTCCTGTAGATGAAACATGTCGATGTATTCTGAACAGTGGAAAATCTCCTTTTTGCGAAACATTCGAAAATCAAAAGGATTTTCTAATTGTACCAACTTCTATCCGCCAATCATGTTGATAATGTGTTTCTTTTCCTTTTAGGTGTCGGAACACTAAAGGAACATGTTGACAAGTGGAAGTGGCAATAGTTCACATCAGCGACTTTCAGTATGTTTTAAATGCATAACCATATTAGATATCGGACTTATAGGAGTGTTCTGCAATCTCCAATATTAGGTGGGGGCCTTCTTGTTGTGAGAGAATTCAAATAATCCAACGCCCCCACAAAGTGCAATAAAACACAGCCAATTAGTAAAAGCTGAAATTAGCACAAGTAAGAAT